>JAAGKR010006374.1:839-40839 GCA_011419295.1 Clarias macrocephalus | reverse complement strand
ATGTGTGTGTATGTGTGTGTATGTGTGTGGACTTGTAGGTAAGAAAGTGTTTGAGCTTTTATTTACTGAGGTTTGTGGCCCTTTGGCAGTAACATAAAGTTAATTAAATAAACAAAGAGTGGCCTGAGCCTGATGCAATCACTGCACACGTGCACACGCGCGCACACACACACACACACACACACACACACACACACACACACACACACACACACACACAGAGAGAAAGGGAAATTAAAATAGGGCATCAGACATAAAGTACAGGTGTGCTTCATTCACCATCATGCTTTCAGCTCGTACCCCATATCCACTTGTTGAACTGCAGACTCTCACTAAGCCACGCCCACACCTGTTACATAGGTGTTTACACTGACAGAAAAAATTTACTTTGTCCAGATATTTTTTAATTTTATTTTGTTTTTTATAACATCTTCAAAATGTTTTGAAAAAACTTTATTCCTTGTGGCCGGGAGGACGAGCCGCACGATGTAGTGTGCGTTCTGTGAAACCACGCAGGCCAGCTGTGATGTAAAGATATTAAGTGCTAGTTCTGCGCTGTAATAATCTCTAAGTGAGCGATGTGGTTGGTGTTAAGCGGCGGCTCCACTGAAACGCGAGAACTCGGGCGTTCAGTCTCCACAGGCTATTAATCGGAGTCTGAACACACAGCTGGAGCACGGAGAAGTCGCTCAGGCTTCAGGAAAGTCCTGCTTGATTTAAGTTTTCTGTAAGGAGAGAATTTCTTACATGTTGTGGAAGGAGTCTCCAGGAGTCGCTGCTCTGTGACAGTTTTGCACTGTAGGAATGTCTTCCTTTATATCATTCTGTTTAAACAGAACTAAAGGCAGAGACAATATGAACACTGCAACAGTGCATCTCAGATAAAAGGATACAAAAATAAAAAGTATGATTTATTTGTAATTGTTGAAAATCTGCTGTGGTGTAAGAGGAATAGAACACTTCGGGAAGTCGCTGATTATTTTCCTCCAGCAGCGTGTTCGCGGGTGTCTTCTTCCTTTAAGGAGTTTTACACGATCACCTTGAAAGTCGAGATTTTCTCCAAGAATTTGTCGTCTATGTTTAAATTCAAGATGTAAACACACACACACACACACACACACACACACACACACACTGGAGCGCCCGGCAAGCCTCTCGGTGGCATTCCAGGCATTGTGTGAACATAAAGGACTTGCGTTCATGTGAATAAACACACAATGCAGAGTGTGTGTGTGTGTGTGTGTGTGTGTGTGTGTGTGAGAGAGTCTAAACACGGCTGTGCTTTTAATTACTGTACTGACTGTCTCGTGTTTGTTATGAATAGATACAAGAGCTGGGACATAAGATGATGTAATAAATGATATCACATGTTATGTTTCAAGTTTTTTGAGATATCATGGTCATGTTGCGATTATTTAAAAAAATATATATATATATATATATATTTTTTTTTTTTAGAATAATATTTTAAAATAAAGAAAATAATAATAATTAAATATGAATTAAATAATAGTACAAATAATTTATTGATTAATTAATAGAAATGAATATAAGTAATTGTAAACTAACTGAAATGCTGTTGTGATGTAAAAAATGTGAAGCAGTTCTTAAAAATGTTTAATAATTTTTGACACATTTTAGATCAGAATAAAAAACAAATCTAAACAAAAATGACAAAACACAGGGTGACAAAACAGTGTGGGTCTTAAAGATCTCCCACATTTTGAAGGGGCACTGCGAGGCCTTCATGGTGGGGTAGGTCTAATTCGGCAGGTTAGACTCTACTGATTTCAGTCACCCATCACGTGTTGGGCCGGTGAACATCAGGGGCTTTGTTATTCAAGTGTATTATGAGAACATCCGTTCTGTAATGACGCCGCATAGAGCGTTCCGTCCACGCCCCGTGCTTGGTCAAGGCGCATCCGTACCAGATCAGAAAACGATTTTAATATGGACATCTAAGCTTCACGCGGCTGCATCCACACTGAAAAGAAAATCATCTGGCAGACCGAGGAGCGTTATTACTCCAGAAAACGTGGAAGCAGCAGGAGCATCCAATCGGCAACCGCCAAGGCGAGCCGCTCGCAAGCATGCCATGGCACTCGTTATCAAGTCACATCCATATCAGTGGAGCCGTAAACAAGCGGACTGTTTTCACCACCGCGCCGAACATGACCCTCACGGACTTCACGTACGACAACTTTGGCGTGATCAGCCCGTACTTGTTTGAGGGAGGTGGTGCAACAGTAACCGTAGGAGACCTTTCCGCGCCCCATATTGGACGATGTTGATACAGGACACGTGTGGTTTCAACAGGGGCGGCGCCACAGCTCACACAGCACGATGTTTGCTCGTGGTGTTGGGGGAAATGTTTCCTGGACGTTTGATCTCTTTAAGGGAAGAAGGCGTAGTGTGACGGTTACACGATTTAAGCCCATGTGACCTTTTTTTTTCTTTTGCGGATACCTAAAGGAAAAAGTTTTCAAACATCGTCCTCGATGTCTTGAGGATTTGAAGGAAATGATCAGACGGGTAACCGTTGCCTTTCCGCCTGATGTGACTCGGAAAGTGATGGAAGGTCTTCCGGGAACGTCTTCGGCAATGACAGCTGCCATTGGTCTATGATTTTTAAAATCTAATTAAAACAAAATTGTTTCTCTATTTTTCAGAGAGAGAGAGAATTATTTTTTCTGGATAGCTTAATTTTTTTTTTTATACTGCTTCAAAATGGGAGAGGTCTTTATGCCCCACATTTATTTATTTATTTATTTATTTTATATTATTGTTTTTTAAAGCACAAAATTGTTATTTTTGGCAGCTGATGTTTAAACTTTTAATAACTATTTATTTTACATAATAAATAAATTTTATATTAATAATAAATATTTTAACAAAATAACAGTGCCTGTTTTGCAGCCTTTGTTTATTTTATTTATTTTTCATCACACAAAGCCTAAAGCCTGACGTCTTGTCGTCTTTCATATTTTTGCATTATCGCCACCTTCTCGTATTGATCTCCCTCATCATCTTTTTTTTTTTTTTTCTAACCTCATCGCCCTTAAGAAATACTTTTTGTCGCATTTCTCCGTTCTTCATGTTTCTCCTCAGATCATATGAGCCCGACATCCTTCCAGCTGATCAGTTTTATCCTGTGATCGAACTTTTTTCTATTCTGGTGGATGTGGCTTCTTCCAGGATGGCTCCGCCCCCCCCCCCTCCCCCCCCTAAGGCTCCTTGAGCTCTTCTCCCCTCATCATCGTGCCTTAAGTTCCTCCGTCACCAACTCTCAACACGACGTACATATGAGAGATTTCATTACACAGCTCCCTGAGGAATATACTTCAGTAGAACGTTCTTCATCGTTCCCGAGACGCCTCACATTGGTACGGACAAAACAAAACAATACTGTATACGTGGAAACCAGTGAGACGCAGAACGCTCCATCACTGCACACGTCATCTGAAAACAACAGCGTTGTTGTTACACACTGTGTGTGTGTGTGTGTGTGTGTGTGTGTGTGTGTGTGTGTGTTCGTCCATACATCTCTCGGTCATCACATCAGACATTTACTACAACTTCTGCTTTTCCCACGAAGCAGAACAAGCTGTTGACTACTTCACGTGTCAAGCGTCTCTCTCTTCCGGTCTCGTCTCTCGTCACATGACCCTTTAAACTCGCATCCAGACGCAAGATACTCGTACTGGTTTTGATGCCTCATGTCATAGGAGGAACGATATTCCCAGGTATTTTATGTGATTAAACCAAACAGGGGTTTGTTGTCTGGCATGCGTGCCAATGATGTGCGTGCGTGAAGGCCGTTTCCAGGGCAACAAGCCGGCGTAGTCACGACCGAGCACGCTGCTGCCGATCAATACACCGCCGCCGGGGTTCTTACAGAAGTGTGAGGTTGGAGAGTCAGATGTGTCCAAGTGAGAATTTGCGTCAAAGCCCAACGCCTCCCATGTTAATTTTGTGTTTATTGAACGTTATTTGTTTGATTTCGGGTTCTTGGTTTGCTCAGGAGGTTTACCGAGCGACTGATCCCTCTGCGTGTCTTGTTTGAGATCACAACGCGTGTTGCGCTGCTTCACTAAGCGTAAACATGTAACGCGGTGAGATATCGCGGATATGAAGTGGAATTGTAAAAAGTGAAGAGGAATAAAACAAAAACAAAATCCAGAGCAAATTTTGCCAGCCAAACACAAGCATTTTTATTTTTATTTTTTTACAGCTGATCCTCTTGGTCATGTTTGTTACAGCGTTCTCTTTGTTTTATGCCTTTACGTAGAGTGCAAACAGTGTGAACAGGAAATCCATTGGAGATTTCTGGGAAATGTTGGGTTTAACTTGAATCGGGATACAAACATCATAAGCACACGTTTGTTTTCATCATGTTCAAATGTTAAATGTCGTCCTTCACGCTAGCCGGATGATGAAGATTCCGGTTAGACGCGTTAATTAGGACGTGTCCATGTGACCGTTTGTGGCAGTACTCACCAAGTACTCACTCCGTCCTTAAGTAATCAGCGTGTAATTCAACATGCATGATCAGGTGTGAGGAATTCTGCCAAACTTTATTGAAAATAATTAGCAGAAATAAGCTGGAGAACCAGATGTCCATCTACTTGGTTATAATAACCAAGAAATAACCTGAAAGACAAGGGGGGTGGAGTCAGACATGGTCCGCCTCTTCCTCTTACTCTGGTATATTCGGGTCAAAGGTACAAGGGGTGGAGTCTTGTATGATGCTGCTTCTCCTGCTTCGGGTGTATTTGAACCAAAAGTCCAGCGGAGTCGGACATGATTCAGCTCCTGCTACTGAGATATAAACAAAACACAAACAAAAAGTTTAGGGGGTGGAGTCGGACTTAAAGTCCATGGGGTGGAGCCAGGCATGAGCCATTTCCTTCTGCTTGGGAAAGGTCAAAACAACAAAAGGTTGGGAGGTGGAGTCAGATATAATGTAGCTCCTCCTACTGTAGTCGAATCAAAAGTCCAGCTCGGTGTGTTTAAAAAAAAAGAAAAGTTTTTGGTGTGACGTGTAGTTCACGGTGATGGTTCAGTGATTGCAGGTCTGATTATGGAAGGAGTTGGATCAGGTCTAGCGCCATCCCCTGGACGTTTTTCTAAAAAAAAAAAAAAAAAAAAACTTTTTTAAAAAAGTGAACCTATTAAATGGGAAAAGTGGATCTGAACCTGTAAGTTTCTTCGACTGATCTGCATTAATGAGTGCTGCAAAAATTTATTTCCTCATTCGCATTTTTATATATCGAACTCGCGAGAGTGAATGAACAACAGAGTGTAGTCAAATTTACAATTCTTTATGCAAATTCTCTATTTTTATTTGTCACGTACGCAACAGTACACAAGAAGGCTTGTACAACTGTCTGTGACGTAAAAAAGGAAAGACAGGATAGAATGAAACGATTCCACTACAGAATACAATTAAACTAAAGAGAAAAAAATGTGTAAAATTGAAAGTTTACATTTACAGAATTGATGATAGAAATTTAAATATATGAAATATCAAAGTTACACAGAATGTACGAAGTCTATTTGTACACAGTGAAATGTATATAAACGATATTTAACTATAAAAGCGTACAGATGTGGTGTTTGGTTATGACGGCAGCTGTAAGAGTGAACCATGAAGTATAGTCATAACACGAAGGTGTGTACGGCACATCAGAGTGCAGATTTTAGAGATGATCACAGCAGACTTTGTAGAACGATCCATATCAGGTGGGATTCTTGGGATTCCGATGTGTGATGTGTCCGGTCGTGTTCATGACAGAGCGACATGTGAATGTTTGTTTATCTTTGTAGTGCGGATGGTTTTAGAAAAGCGCAGCGAGACGCAGATAAACCTGAGAAGCAATTCAAGTTTCATGTGTGACGGAGGTTGAGTAAGTCGTAA
Organism: Clarias macrocephalus; assembly: GCA_011419295.1. NCBI lineage: Eukaryota > Metazoa > Chordata > Actinopteri > Siluriformes > Clariidae > Clarias > Clarias macrocephalus. The sequence continues at coordinate 34,922 of JAAGKR010006374.1, read as the reverse complement.
TGAAGCGAATCGCGCAGACTTGCGTTTCGTTATTGCTCTCACCGATGGCGCAGGTTTACACGGACCTTAAATGGAGTCGGATAAAAGCCATGAGTGCTATATTGTGTTTTAAAGCACTCAGTCGACAGTAATCACTCCTGTGGGAAAGCCTGCATCGTATCATATTCCACAGATGTGTGTGTGTGTGTGTGTGTGTGTGTGTGTGTGTGTGTGTATAAACACAAACCTTTTGTGAGGACCAAAAACAACCACAATGATGGGTTAGAGACCTCAGGAAATAATACATTTCATTTAAAATAAAATAAAAAATAATTATATAAATAAGAGGCAAAATCTTTCATTTTGAGGAGTGAGGTAAGCCTCGGTTTAGTTTATATCTGTGCGCTTAGCATTAAGTAGCAACGCTAATGGAAGCAAGAAGGTGTGTGTACATGTTCATGTCTGAGACGGGAGACACGACACAACGTTACTTCGGTTTTAAACTCAGCACCGTTGCATTCTTAATCCTGATTGGTCAGAAGACCTCTTCGATTACGTTCACTTAAGCTTTGAACGTAGATCCAGCTCCAAGAAGAAGAAAAAAAATCACAGGTTCATGTTGATGTGCTGCAACAGCCTGTTGAGATTCAGCGGTTATTTGGATTTAGGTCCACGTGTTTGAGACGCAGTACGTACAGGATATGACTCCTGACAGCGCCACAGTCGCACTTCCTTTTTCCACTTTCAGCAGCAAACATCTGTCCGAGACCAGGCGTTTCCTCGTCACTAGTGCTGATTGTCACACCTCCTAGGGGCGTTTTTTGTTTTTTTGAGAACCAGGAAGTAGGATGATGTTATATGGATGTAAGGTTTAAGTAAATAAACCCTTGAACCTGACACTACTCTCATGGAAGCGCATTTAATAGCCCGTTCCCCCCCCCCCCCCCCGATTTGCTTTGCTAGGACAGAAGCAGAGTCTTACAGATGATTAGAGTCTCTCTGTGGATATATAATAACACGGGACAGACTGGAATGGAGAAGAAGAAAGGAAGGAAAAGGGCGAGCTGAGGTTATAAATAAAACTCTGAATGTCAGACTAGGGCTGTTAACTGTTGTGTGGAGGTGAAGCAGCTGCAAATAAACTGTAAAACTACCTGGGAGCCGTGACAACGCGCTCGAGTATCAGCCCGTCTATCACAACATGATTCCAGACAGCGGGGATGTGACACGTTCACAGCATTTTCCAAACTACAGCTGTGTTGGAGAAATATTTCCTCTCAGAAACTATCTGGTTAATGTTACCTTCTCACTTCCCCCTCCAGAAACCTGTTGAAGATACGAGACGCTCAGTCCTGCTGAAGCATGGAAATGTAGAAATGTGTGTCGAAGTCTAGCTCAATAAAAAGCTAGCATAAACTAACAAACCCTGCCTTCTTTTTCTGTCGTCTGTCCACAGCCCCGCCCCCTCGTTTCCTTCCCTCCCCTCAGCTGCCATGGAGAGCTCGTCGGTGGCGTCGGCGTCGTCCGAGGCGGGAAGCACGCGCTCACAGGAGATCGAAGAGCTGGAGCGATTCATCGACAGCTACGTGCTGGAGTATCAAGTGCAGGGACTTCTGAACGACAAGAACGACAATGAGAACGACAACACGGACAAGACGCAGTCCAACATCTCTCAGGTCTGTATGAGCATCACCTATAGTCTATAAACCGTAACCTGTGTATCGAGGCATAACCCCAGTCTACAGTCACTCTCTGGTCTATATAATGTGACCTAAATAAACCATATGTCTCGGGTTTATATAACCATAATCTATATAAACTAGTTGAAACCTGGTCCAGTCTGTCTTTGGTTAATATAGCCGTAAGATCTCTCACATGTTTATATAACTGTAATCTATTTAAACTAGTATAAACCCAGTCCAGTGTCCGTCTCTGCTTTATATGACGTGACCTACATAAACTCAGTCTAGCACGTGTCTCAGGTATATATATAATTATAATCTATGTCAAGTCCAGCATCACTTACAGGTTTATGTAACCATAACCATTATATAAACCAGGATAAAACTAGTCCAATGTCTCTCTCAGGTTTATATAGCTGTAACCTGTAAAAACTAGCATAGACTCAGTCTAGCATCTCTCTCAAGGTTATATAACCATATAAGCCACGATATATAAATGACGATGTTTTATATAAACGACGATAAACATATTTTAGCACCTCTTTCAGGCTTATATAACTGTAGTCTATATAAACTATGATAAACCTAGTCCAGCATATATATTTAGGTTTATTAAACCACAGCATCTCTAGAAAAAAACTTCTAGAATGTCATCAAGAGCAGGACGGAGCGTCACAAACCATCAAGTAAAGCTGATCTGTTTGCTTTTTTGCAAAAAGAGTTGTGTAAAGTTCCCCACAGGAATGTGAAAAGCTGGTGGAGAGCCAACACGCATGAAAGCTGTAATTACACATCGAGGTTATTATTCCACCAAATACTGATTTCTTAATGTTATTTATCCAAAGCATGAACGCAATTTGTTTCCAAAATATTAGCATTTTTTTTTTTTGCGTTCTTAAAGTTTCGCAAAAACTGCATGAACTTGGGTTACTTTGATGTGTAGCGATGACCTTATTTCCTTTATACACTCTAAATAACAATAATTATATTTTTAATTTAGGAGAAATATCGTCAGCAGTTCACAAAAAAAAAAAACTTTCACCAGTACATGCACCTAAAAAAAAAAAAAAAATAATAATAATTATAATAAATAAAAAAATAATAATAATAATAATAAATAATAATAATAAATAAATAAATAATTAATAATAAAAAAAAACATTTAACATTCAAAATAAAAATATAACTGAGATGGTCTGTTATTTATTTTTATTTTTTCAGAGCTGTATATGAACTAGGATAAACCTAGTCCAAAGTATGAGTATAAACTCAGTCTAATGTCTTTCTGGTTTATATAACTGCAATCTATATAAACGAGTGTAAACTTGGTCTAATCTCTCCCACTCTGGTTTACATAACCATAATCTATATAAACTAACAAAACCACAGTCTAGAGGTTTAGATAACAATAATCTTCATTACCGTTCAGAAGTTTGGGAACTTGCAAATTTCTTTGTTTTTTGTTTAGTGATTTTTTTTTTTTCTTCTACATTCTACAACAATACTGGGGATTTTGAAGCTATAATATAACACACATGTAATTAGTTAATGAAGTAACAGCAACAATAGTCAGTTGTTATTTTAAGACACGGAGGTCAGATGTTCTGGATCAGCTCTTGCAAGAAAATTATTGTCAAGTGCATTTGTAAAACCCATCAAGCACCATGATGAAACTGTCTCTCATCAAAACCTTCCCAGGAAAGTGAGACCAAAACTGAGCCTTGCTACAGAGGAGAAGCTCATTTAGAGTCACCAGCCTCAGAAATCACCAACTAACAACCAGCACCTCAGATTAGAGCCGTTATGAAGGATTTACAGATCATGAGTATCTACGTTAACTGTTCACCTGAGATTACTGCGTATATATGACGCCTTCAGCATTGATTTACAATGTAGAAAGAAATTAAAATTAGGAACGACCATGGAGTTAGAAAGTGAATCCCAAACTTTTAAGCGGAAGTGTACAGTATATTCAGCTCTGCAATTTACTTCAGAAATCTTCTGAAATGTCATCAAGAGGAAGATGGATAATCTCAAACCATGTTTGCTTTTTTGCAAAAAGAGTGGTGTAAAGTTCCCCACAGGAATGTGAAAAGCTGGTGGAGAGCCAACACGCATGAAAGCTGTAATTACACATCGAGGTTATTATTCCACCAAATACTGATTTCTTAATGTTATTTATCCAAAGCATGAACGCAATTTGTTTCCAAAATATTAGCATTTTTTTTTTGCGTTCTTAAAGTTTCGCAAAAACTGCATGAACTTGGGTTACTTTGATGTGTAGCGATGACCTCATTTCCTTTATACACTCTAAATAACAATAATTATATTTTTAATTTAGGAGAAATATCGTCAGCAGTTCACAAAAAAATAAAAAAAAACTTTCACCTAAAAAAAAAAAAAAAAAAAAAAAAATTAAAAAAAAAAAAAAAAAAAAAAAATTAAAAAAAAAAAATAATAAAAAAAAATAATAATAATAATAATAAAAAAATATAATAATAATAATAAAAAAAAATAAAAAAAAATAATAATAATAAAAAAAAATAATAATAAATAAAAAATAATAATAATAAAAACAATAATAATAAATAAATAATTAATATAAAAAAACATTTAACATTCAAAATAAAAATATAACTTTGAGATGGTCTGTTTTTTTTTTTGTTTTTTTTTCAGAGCTGTATATGAACTAGGATAAACCTAGTCCAAAGTATGAGTATAAACTCAGTCTAATGTCTTTCTGGTTTATATAACTGCAATCTATATGAACTAGTGTAAACTTGGTCTAATCTCTCCCACTCTGGTTTACATAACCATAATCTATATAAACTAACAAAACCACAGTCTAGAGGTTTAGATAACAATAATCTTCATTACCGTTCAGAAGTTTGGGAACTTGCAAATTTCTTTGTTTTTTGTTTAGTGATTTTTTTTTTTATTCTTCATTCTACAACAATACTGGGGATTTTGAAGCTATAATATAACACACATGTAATTAGTTAATGAAGTAACAGCAACAATAGTCAGTTGTTATTTTAAGACACGGAGGTCAGATGTTCTGGATCAGCTCTTGCAAGAAAATTGTCAAGTGCATTTGTAAAACCCATCAAGCACCATGATGAAACTGTCTCTCATCAAAACCTTCCCAGGAAAGTGAGACCAAAACTGAGCCTTAAATGAGAAGCTCATTTAGAGTCACCAGCCTCAGAAATCACCAATTAACAACCAGCACCTCAGATTAGAGCCGTTATGAAGCTTTACACAGCAGAAGTAGCAGATATACATCTCAATATCAACTGTTCACAGGAGATTATTGAATATTTTGGGTAAACACATTCAGCATTGGTTTACAGTGTAGAAGGAAATCAAAATCAGGAACGTCCATTAGAAAGACCAGTTAGAAAGTGTTCCCAACCCTTTGAGCAGTAGTGCATATAAAACTAGTATAAACCCAGTCTAGGCTTTCTCTCTGGTTTATATAACCGTAACTTGTATAAACTGGTATAAACCAAGTCTACGGTCTCGGTCATGTTTATTTAACTGTAACTTATGTAAACTAGCACAAACCCAGTCTAAACCATAACCTATATAAACTAGTACGTGTAGAACAAGTATAGTGTACCTCGCGCTCTCTCTTAAGATTATATAACCATAACCTACAGTGTATCAACTGGTATAAACCCAGTCCAGCATCTCACAGGTTTATGTAGCCATAATGTATATGAACTCGGTCTCTGGTTAAAGACCCTAACCTCTGGTTTCTGCCCCTATAAACAAGTTGCGTTAATTTCATTTCAGTCATTTTTCACTGTCGTCTCTCTGCATCCGATTTTATTCCCCTTCCTCAATCTTCTCACCCTGCTCTTCCTCCACTCATCCATCTTCCTGTCTCTCTCTCGCTCTCTGTTTCAGTGGACGGAGGACTGCAGTGATAAGATAGATGGGAGCTGGTCGTCCTCGCGGGGAAGGGGTTTGTGCAAACTGGTGAGTCATCTGGACGTCTGGCTGGGGTTTTGTCTCTACAAGCTACAGAGACAAATGTATATATAATAAAAAAATAAATAAACAAATGAGTGTAATAATAATAATAATAATAATAATAATAATAATAATACATGTTGAAATCCTGGCAGTTTATCTGAAATTTTATTGAGAGATTTTACTATCTAGAGAAAATTTACTGTGTTTGTCGTGTAGAACCCTCCTGTCCATCAGACACATTTTATTTGATTGTGATTCTTTTACTCCTGTGAGGAACTTGTTTTATTCTATTGACAGTTTTGAAAAAGTTTTTAAACAAGTAAAACCAAATTGAGTTTTTATGTTCTTACAAAAATAACTCTTAAGTATCTTATCTAGTTTTAGTACCGTATAACAAAAAAAAGACTCGCCGGGACTATAGCCGTAGAAGCTGGCATGGTGTTAAGAAAGAAAGAAAGTAAGAAAGAAAGAAATTGTTGATTCTAGATCTGAGCATGCGCAGGATGGAAGCTCATGTCTGTCAGCAAAGCTAGTCATGCCAGCAGCTTTTCTTTTTCTCAAAAAAAATATACCCCTCACATATTCTGCACAACGATCCCGGAGATGAATCACCACGTGACTCTAAAAAAACCGGCTCTAAATTAGCCGAGTGGGATCGCATGGTGGTGTGTACGCTTCTCTCTGCGGGATCTCAAAGCTCTCTTTCGCTCAGTGGTTCTCTCAACCGAGTCCACAACGCCACCGTTATTTGTGTGGGTTCAAAAACACACACCCACACACCTCCCACACACACAAATCATATAAAGTGATTAGATTTGGTTCCAAACAGGACCATGGTGCATTAGATCTATTGGAGTTTTACATTTTTGCCCCCATCTCTCAAACATGATATCATAATAATAATAATAATATGCACTTTCAAAATGTTTTAAGTGATTTTCGGTTATGTTGATGCACGTGTGTTTAAGGGAACAGGAAGCAAAAAGTGAGAGAGAGAGAGAGAGAATGAACAGCCTCACTGCACATTTCTATTTATGTTAGTGCTGTTTCATCCCGAGCTTAAGTTGATGTGGTACCAGGAGCTCTGGTTGCCATGAGTTACTCACCTTGTCAGCATTCTGTGTGTGTGTGTGTGTGTGTGTGTGTGTGTGTGTGTGTGTGTGTGTGTGTGTGTGTGTGTGTGTGTGTGTGTGTGCGCGCGCACAAAGAGTCAGCAACAGAACCCATTTAATGGCAGGTAATTAAACACTTTCTATAGTGTTGCTGTTTAACACATGAAGATGTGGAGAAAATCTTTTGAGAAATGCTTTTTAGGAAATCTGATCCGTCTTAAATACACAACAATAAGCACAGACCAATAAACACAGAACAATGAATCATAATCTATTCTATACATGTAATAAAACTGTAAAGTTGGCGTGTCTGTACATTGAAGATATTTGCGAACAAATAATCCAATAATCAAGATGTTTTTTGGAATTTTTGTCTGTTTGTTTGTTCAAGCATCACATAAAAACGTCTCAAGGAATCTTAATGCGATTTTCACAGGTGCATTCAGCCGAGCTTGAGGTAACATGTAGGCTTTGTTTCATTGCAATCGCCTCACAGGAAGAAAAGATATGATACTTTTTGTTTTGTTTAAATAGAAAGCGAACTTTTATAATAAAAATAAAAATCGACCTAGAAAAAATCATCTCTAAATTCGACAAATTTTTAAACGCGCGCCTCGTCAGTGTGCACTTCAATTCCACAGAGTCTGAATCGAAGTCGCGGGCAAAACGTCCCGGCTGTTACAAAGCATCGACACTGAGACTCCTTACATAGTTGTTAAATCAACATTTCCATGTGGAAAACTACCTTTTTATTATTATTATTATTTATTGTTATTTTTTTTTTAGGTTCACCATACAAATTCCTGCATGAGCTATTAGTTTAAAAACAATACCATGCACTGCCAGTTTGCAACAAAAGGTGCGGCGCTCATGTGTAAAGATGATTCCTCATGCGCCCAGAAGCTCACACTCACACTCTGAGTCCCGGGCCATGAGGGAAGTAAAAGTCCATAGATGTGATGGACCAGTGTCATTCAGTACATTCAGGTGGTCAGCTGACTTCATTTTATCGCTACATGACGTCGCTGTGTCTCGACCTGAGCGACTGAAGCGACCCCAGATCATAACACTGTCTCCAGACGCTTGTACAGTGGACACTATGCATGATGGGTGCGTCGCTTCATGTGCTCCCCTTCTTACCCTGACACGCCCGTCACTCTGGAATAGTCTCAATCTGGACTCGTCAGGTCACATGACCCTTTTCCGTCGCTATAAAAGTCTAATCTTTATGCTCAGTAGCAAATTCAAGCCTTATTTATTTATTTATTTTTCCCTCGATAAGACGATGAACAAGTGGTTTTCTTATGGAGAGACACTGGTTTAGTCCCAATCCTGTGATTTCATTTCACATTCTGTGTGTGTGTGTGTGTGTGTGTGTGTGTGTGTGTGTGTGTGTGTGTGTGTGTGGAAAGGATTTTACTTTCACTATTAATTACACACAGCTCTGATTTCTACTGCCCGTTTCTTTCACGATGCAACTTCACCTATTGTTTAAATCATCTCTAATAACTTTTTTTTTTTTTCCTTGAGACAGGCCAGTCCATTTTTCAAAGACTGACATAAGCCCCGCCCACTTGTACCAGTAGTTTTGCCATTAAGTAGCTATCAAAAAAGGAATGGTTTATTATTTACTGCAGGTCACACGCCTTGTTGTTCTCCTCACATCCTCCTTTCTGTTTGTACAGGACGAGTGGGAACACAGCAGCAACGGAAGCACAGGTTCCAGACCCAGCTCAGGTTCTCGGCCCGGTTCCGGCTCGAGATCAGGTAGCCAAGGACGCAGCAAACAGTTCTGTGCGCCGTCCAAGGTACACACACACACACACACACACACACACACACACACACACACACACACACACACACACACACACTCTCTTTTACACACACTGATCTACTGACCGAAAGTGGTGACGTGTTGTTTCCTTTCTCGTCTGTAGAACGGGAACAGAGACGGCTCGTTCGACATACTGGGGACGGACATATGGGCCGCCAACACCATGGATTCACACGGGTAACATTCTCATCATCATCATCATCATCATCATCATCATTTTCTCTGTAATTATACACACTTGAGATGAGCTCACAGGATGAAAGATGAACGAACCTCTTTGTTCCTCAAGGATTTGTGAACTGTATACTTTGTGTGGTAAGGGTGCGCAAACTTTTGCTCATAGCTCTGGCTCACTCTGCTAGCCGACGCGGCGAAAGAGTCTAGACACCGGCGCTTGACAAGACATGACAAGTGAGCTGCTCAGAAAATTAGTTATTAATTATAATTCATGGGTATTATGATGGAGTTACGGCTACTGAGGTCACATGATCTTGTTCCTTAGCACATCACCTTTTGTGGAAAAATATGCATATTTATCTTGATGTACAATGAATACTGCTAATTTTAATGTGCCTGTGTGTGTGTTGTAGTGGTGCGACATGGGACCTGCAGCCAGAGAAGCTGGATTTCTCGCAGTTCCACAGGAAGCAGTACAAAGGAACACCGAAGCACCTCCCACACATCGACCGCGAGGGGTGAGTCCACGTTACACACACACACAAACACGGGCGCAAAGAACTTTACAGAAGGAGAAAAATGCCACCGTATTCATAACCAAGCTGTAACTTCTTTACACACGCACAGTAAACCTAAAGGCTGAATGACATCATCAGTAATTACAGCTGTATCGTGAGAAACACGATCCCCCGATTATGAGCATCGCCCCGTCCCGATGTGTATCAGTGTTTACAGGAGGGTTGTCACGGTAACCATTTTCCTATTCGTCACACTGATTTCCCGTTTCACTTTTCCCGGCTGTTATTTCAATCCTGCTCCACACGAATAAGAAATCACGCTAATAAACTTCTTCAAAATTAAATGTGAACCCCAGAGGTCCGTGGTGCGAACATGTCATGTGGTGTGTGTCGGCCGGCCACAGAAGATGTTACACTACATTCTTAATTATAGTTCATCAATTAGATTGTTTTTAGTAATAAAGTTTGATTATAATCCTTCGTATCGTAGGGCTCTACTGCGCTGTGACTCAGCAGTCCCTCACATCATCTCAACGTGTAATCATCTTTTAGTTTATACTGGCCTCTTGTGGTCAAGAATGGGATTGCAGAGTAGAAAAATAGTGCATATTCAAATGAGAGAGATGTGTCCAAGATTTAACCATTTTCGAACCACTACAGTGTTTCGAAGAGAAACATTTGATCAAGTGGACCAGTTTACAATCCATTTCCTATTTTACATTTTTTTTAAACCAGTTGTTAAATTATTAAATGTTAACAACTGTTTAATGGTTTAATTAAATAGTTAAATTCTTTCAAAGGAAACAACTGTTCAATTAATAGTTAACAGCCAGCTGTTTAGCATTGACTTAAGAATACATTAGGAAGAAAAAGATGTTTTCAAGACGATTTTCGGTTAAATCGCTCCCTGGTGCGCTTTCAGTTCTCGCTCTGAAATATCTCGCCCGCTGAAAAGTAAGAGAGTTTGGACGTCTTTTGAATCCTTTGATATTTTGTTTTCTTTTGGTTTCACACCACATTTTTCAAATAAGTAATAAATAATTTTATAATGATATTTTTTTAAATGCCAGAAGCAGAGAAAAAAAAAATCTTGTCCTTGTAAAACTCTTTATTTATTTATTTATTTATTTATTTTTTATTCAGTTCGTTCGTGAAAAAGCTACACAAATCTTTAACAAAGTGAACAGAAATAACAAGACTGCGTCACATTCAGTATTTTTTTCCCCTACTCCATTCCTGCAGCACTCCATATTTGTCTTTTGGCTGACTTTAGCAGCTTGCATCTACAAACATATAAAAAAAACCCACACAGCATGTTTGCTTCACTTGAAATCCCGGCATGTTCTCCACCTCAGTACTGTTCTTTAATGAGACTGAAACTTCCGCTCTCAGAAAGAGGTGTAAGATTGAGAAGGTCTCGGTCTGCGTGTTATGAAACACCAGTCCGGTCGATCCATCCTCCTCATATCTGTATTTTATTCTCCGTCTGAATCAGTTACCCTCAGTGTTCCAGACTGCCATCAGGCACGATGTCACCGCAGCATCCTTATCCTAGAACAGTTTCTCCCTGCAGGCCATCAGGAGTCAAAATCAACTCCAACTGTCTGTCGAACTTTACTGTCACTTGGACTAAATCCCGTCTCTCTGCAGTACACTGAAAGTTCAAGTTATTTTACTACTTTTGCACTACTAGAGCTGCACGATTAATCGGGGGAAAAAAATATCACAATCTCGATTCATACATCCATGCGAACTCTTTTCTGAATGACGGCGATTCACGCGCGTGTGTTTCCCTGCATTCAGATCACGCAGCTCACGAGTTCACTTATTTACTGGACAACAATCCCGGATCGCTGGTTGCACTCAAACACAAAACACTATTAAATGACCAAACAGGCCCGAGATTAGCAAATGATTCGCTTGTACAACTCAATCACTTCTCATCTCTCTTCCTCATTTACGCCGTTCGGCTGTCGCTCACATGACGTGGACAAGGAGGTGGAGCTAAACATGCCTAACCATTCAGTAGTCGGGATGGTAGTTAGTGTTAGTTTTCATGGCAAAAACGGAAGTTATTTTTGTTCACTTAAATGCTCACTTACTCCATCAAACTCACAGTTGTGTTGTGCTCAAACTGTTTTCCCTGCACGTCCCCAATCATAAGCTTTTATTTATTTATTTTTTAATTTTTTTATTACATTCTGACAACCTGTTTCTAATTGATTCTTTTTAATGCTTTGTGTATTAAGATTGAGCAATAAACCCTTTGACAACACTGTAAACTATGTATTTAATAACAAACTACCCAACACTGTTACATTTACCTTATGCTGATAGAATAATAATAATTATTATTGTTATAATAATAATATGAACCATTTTTTGTTGGAAGAAAAGCAACAAAGAGAGAGAGAATCATGATCTCAATTCCCATGAAGAAAAATCGTGATTCAGATTTTGTCGAGAATCGTGCTGCCCTATTTTGCACCCTCTTTCACTTCCTGTATTGGCACATGTTGTACCGCTTACTGCTAGGATCTGCACTTTGCTTATATACCATTTAATGGTGCTGTGAGATAAGACCTCAAATCAATATCATAGTACATTTTTTTTCTTTCTCATTTTTCAGCAAGTCACCATTTTTACCTTGGCTATGATTAATGAATTTTTTAGTTTCTTGATAAAAATATATACTGTTAATATACTCATCTATTAAAACGTGAATATTTTTCATAAACGTCAGTTATTCAGGTTCTGAAAGTCAGTTCCGATTAATACCTCCAAGGCCTACGTACTGTTACACACACACTACTACTAGTAGTAGTCAAACATTTGGACACACTTTCTAATTCAATGTTTTTTGTTTATTGATTTATTTTCTACATTTGAGAACAATACTGGGGATTTCAAAACTATGAAATAATACATACGGCATTAGGTAATTAGGTAATTAAGTTACGAGTAGAAGAAGTCAGTGATTATTTTGAGACATGAAGGTCAGATGTTCTGAATCAGTTCTTGCAAGAACAGTATTGTGTCGAGTGCATTTGCAAAACCCATCAAGCCCCATGATGAAACTGTCTCTCATGAAGATCTTCCCAGGAAAGTGAGACCAAAACTTACCTCTGCTGCAGAGGAGACGTTCATTTAAAGTTCCCAGCCTCAGCAAAACAAATAGCATCTCAGATTAGAGCTCAGATGTGTTACTGACCCTTTGTGCCCATGACACAAATAACTTGGTTTCATACATATAATCTTTGATATGACTGATCACATAAGATCATAGAGATCTCAGTCGTATCGATGTGTGGATATTAACACTTTGTTTTCCTCAGGGTGATGAAGAGCAGATTTGAAGATGATGATGGAATTGATCTGAATGACATCGAGAAGTTCCTTCCTGGCCTCCCGGTAAGTCTGACTTTTGTTTTTGCATGATATATTTAAAGCATTTTTAGCTGTATGTAAGTTGGAGATCTCCACCATTTTCTCAGCCTTTTATCATGGTGCTTGAAATATCATTAAGTTGTCTCCCTCTGGTGGATGAAACTGGGACAACAATTATACTTTTTTTTCTTTCTTTTTTTGTACAATACTGACATCTTGTGGCAATTTATGATATTACTAGATAATATGTATCTTGGTATCAGTTGGTACAGATACAAGATCAGATTTGTGTAAATCGACTGCAGAAAGTATGTTAAATGTCGACTCCATACTCGGATATCCCAGAATCCTGCAACACAAAACACTTGTTATAGGAAAGGATTATACAGTCGAGTGTAGATTTATACATTTGTGTTGCTTCGTCATTTTATTAGTGTGCATGTTTAAAGTATGTAAACACACACACACAACGTCGGTCACGCCCCCATTCACGGTTCTCCTGTGATTAGTATGAATAAGATAAGATTTATCACGAGTGTGAGGAGGAGCGTCCTGTGCCACTCCTTCAGCACAAACCACTATGACATCATTCTTTTCAATGTCTTACTGTTTCTCACACACACACACACGCACAAGCACATCCTGTCTGGTTGCATGGCACTGGAAGGGCAGGAGGGCATCTAAGGTCCTAATCCTTGTGTAAGTGTCTGGGTGTGTGCCTACAGGCTGTGTTTGTGCTTGTGTGCATGTGTGTGTGTTCTCGCTACACCTCACCCACGTCAGAGTCTGCCCAGCCGCGCTAACGCCAGCCATTGTTCTCCTCAGAGTGACGCTCATCCCCTCTCACTCTCTCATATGTGTGTGTGTGTGTGTGTGTGTGTGCAGGTTAAACACATAAAGGCCCAGATTGCATCATCAAAATCCCTGTTATGATTGAATGGTGTTCATTAAGATATTCTTAGTTCCTGCTGGAAGTTGAACATTGTTAACAGGGGCGTACAGTGTGTGTGAGTGTGTGTACATTTAACGTGTGAGCTCTTCCAGATGGACGTCTGAAGTGTTTCAGATTTACAGAAGACGTGAAGCAGTCAGTCCGATCGCTGGGATTATATAGAGAAATATATAAAGAGGAGTTTTCTTCTCAGAACTGTTGTTCTGCGCAATCAAAAAAAGTCCCAGTTTGGCTTGAACGCGCCTGCACGAGGCCGGTGAACTGTGGCAGCGGTAGGCAGAGCCTGTGGCCATGAAGTTCATCAGCAGGCACTGAAAATTAGTTGATGCTCAGCAACCTGGGATGCCCAGGACGATGACGTGCTTCCTCTAGGACACGTACCACCAGCGGCCTCTTCAAACCGTCCCCGTATCATTAGGAAGCGGGAGGAAAGCGCTGAGCGCTGTCCTCCGTGTGAGGGAATCGGCTTAAGGACGCAAGAGCGCCGCCCTTCCTCTCTGAGATGGCGGTCAGTCTGCGCCCCAGACCTCACTGCATTTAGATGAACAAAAAAAAAAAAAAATGAAGATGGAAAAAATTCGTTTCTTGCTTTTCGTACTTTTTACATTTCTGAATCCGTCTACGATTAAACAAGCTAATAAGAAGTTTGTGCCATAAGGTTATGATATTATAGAGGGAGTTTTTGAGCGTGTTTATTTACATTACATCTTTCATCGTATGTGTGTGTGTGTGTGTGTGTGTGTGTGTGTGTGTGTGTGTGTGTGTGTGTGAGAGAGCATCTGCTGCAATGAGCTGCTAAAGGGTCACATGATTAGTCGTGTTATTTTCTTCGTACCATAATGTTCCATTTTATATCTCATCTCTGTCTCGCTCTCTCTCTCTTTCTCATGTACTCCTGTGAGACCATGGGAATAATTATCACTCTATCATAATTTTCAATGACTTTCTAAGTGTGTGTGTGTCCTTTTTTCTAAACAATGTCAACTATGTGTGTGTGTGTGTGTGTGTGTGTGTGTGAGACGGCGGCTCCGGTGTGATAGGCCAGTCTACAAGGACGTGTCCGGTTCCTGCTGAACAAAAGCGATGACCATTCTGACCCACCGAGCTACGTGCAGCCAGGCAGGACCCTCAGAGAGAGAGGGGGAGAGAGAGGGGGAGAGAGAGGGGGAGAGATGGAGGGAGAGATGGAGGGAGAGAGAGAGAGAGGGATGCAAAATAACCTGCATATACATTCAACAATCTGCTATAAAATCCCCATCAGTGCTTTCCAGATGAAATAACGTGTTTCAGGGAAAGCTCTTGGTTTGAGAAAGAGATGAGGAGTAGAGAGACAAGTAGCATGAGCGAGACAACCGAGATTGTTTGAATTTTGGAGAGTTGAGAGAGACAGATGGAGAGAATTTGAATTTGGGAGCGAGAGCGAGAGATTGGGAGAGAGACAAGGACGGAATTTAAATTTGAGCGAGAGAGAGACGAGGGACCGATGATGTAAATCTGAGGAAAAAGAGAATTTAAATTTGAGCGAATGAGAGAGAGAGAGAGAGAGAGACAAGAGACAGATTTTAAATTTGAGAGAATTCAAATTTGAGACAGAGAGAGAGAGATGAGGAAAAGCTGATGTAAATTTCAGAGAGAGAGAGAGAGAGAGATCAGGAATGAGACGGAGAAGAGAGAGAAAAAGAGAGACAAAGAATTTTAGAGGTTGAGAGGGGAAAAATAGTGAGACAAGAGACCGAGATAATTAGAGAGAGAGAATTTGAATTATGGGAGACAGACAGTAGGAGACGGGCAGGCAGAGAGAGAGAAGATTAAACATTATAAAAACAATAAAGATGTCAGATCGTGTCACCCCCCCCCCCCCCCCTTTTCACACCCTGGTCCTTTTCCTGTGATTGTGAGAGATTTGCGCGTTCTGTCAGAGCTACTGTAGGCTGCTAATTCCACACACACACACACACACACACACACACACACACACACACACACCACACACACACTCTCTCCTCTCTGACACGTCACATTCACATACCTGCATCCTCCCACACTCGTTCTTCTCTGTGCACTTTCACCCACATCTTCGTGTCCTCCCCGTGGACGTGTCCTCCTGTCCGTCAGTGAATCTCACACAGGCTCACAACCTCACAGACTTGCACCCCCTAACACATCTCTCTCTCTCACTCACACACACACACCTCACAGACTCTCAAACACTTACACACACACACACACACACACACACACACACACACACCATCACACACAGGCTCACAACCTCACACAGCCTCGCACTGCCTCATACACTCTCTCACACAGCTAACAAACTGTCTACATTTGATCGTCATCTTTCGGGACAAAACATGAAAACAGGTTAAATGGTTTAAGAAGTGGCGGCACGGCGGTGTAGCGGTTAGCACTGTTACCTTGCACCACCAGGGTCCGGGTTCGATTCCCGTCTCTGCGTGCATGGAGTTTGCATGTTCTCCCCGTGCTTGGTGGGTTTCCTCCCGGTACTCCGGTTTCCTCCCACAGTCCAAAGACATGTAGGTTAGGTTAACTGGCGTTCCCAAATTGGCCGTAGTGTGTGAATGAGTGTGTGAGCGAGTGTGTCTGTGCCCTGCGATGGATTGGCACCCTGTCCATGGTGTACCCAGCCTTGTGCCCTAAGTCTCCTGGGATAGGCTCCGCCCACCCGAGACCCTGAATACAGGATAAAGTGGTATAGATGATGAGTGAGTGAGTGAGTGATTTAAGAAGAATAAAACACTGCTCACCATTGAAGACATTCCTCTGAGCTTCCTGTTTGGTTGGGATGTAAGACCTACCCTGTTTCTCACTCCCTGTGGTCACATAGTGTGTGTGTGTGTGTGTGTGTGTGTGTAGGACATTTGGGATTTGGGTGAGTGACAATTGGCAGGACAATTTGCTTTACAAAGGTGCTGAGTTCCAGCACGCGTCTCTTTCAGAAAGACAGGACAGAGCGAGGGACACAGAGCGAGGGACACAGAGCGAGGGACACAGAGCGAGGGACACAGAGCGAGGGACACAGAGCGAGGGACACAGAGCGAGGGACACAGAGCGAGGGACACAGAGAGGAAAAAACTAGTGTTCACATTTTATTTTTGTCAGTTTCATTGTCTTTAGTTGAGGACATTCTTTTTCTTTTCTTGTAGCTTTTTTTTTTGCCAATGTCATGTTTAGTGTCTCAAATGGATTCGTGTGTGTGTGTGTGTGTTTTGGTCAGTCACAGTGTTATTTATAAATATGAACTAATGGATGCTTAACACACACACACACACACACACACACACACACACACACACACACACATCTTTGAGCTGTTCTTTGTCAGTGATGGTAAGCATTTCTCTGGACTCAGGTAGGGGGTGTGGCCTAAAGTTTGAAGGCGGAGTTAGTGAGTGTAACCAGTGATTCAGGTAACGTAGTCTCACATGTTGTATAAAACACACAGCTTATGATATTTATGATCTTTAGGGAGATGAAGGCCAGCAGGAAGTCCAACAGGAACAACAGGAAGTGTGTTCTTCCTCTTCGACGGTAGCAGTTTGGAATGCCGTGTCACGGTGACACTCTGCGTCTCGCACTCTGTCTCTCTCCAGCGCTGACGTACACGTTCGACAACCCTGACATATCAGCCATCGTTTGCTTTCCTCTCCTAAGCAAGAACACGTAATATAGAAAATGAATTAATCAGCACCTTCCGACTCAGAGCAACCGGAGTCCAGGTTCGGAGCGAGCGCGGGATGACGGTTCGAGTTCCTGAGGGTTCTGAGAGACAGCAGGCGGGCGAAAGAATCCGCTAAACATCTCTCTCGTCCTCGCCTGTCTTATCAAACCACAAACACCTACGTCTCCTTCCTTCCTGTCGGAGGCAGAGCGCTTCACCTCCTCGGGGGCTCAGCGTGGGGCGTCCAAAGATTTCGGGGAAACTATACGGTTTCATTTACGCGTCTGATCGCTCACATGACTCCTAATTTTCTCTCTCTCACTCACACACACACACACACACACACACTGTTCTATCTTTTTCTTCTCGGCCTAATCTGATGAAGTTTCCTTTCCCTCTCAAATATGTTTTTCTTTTTCTTTCCCTTTTCTCCCCCCCCACCCTCCGCCTCCTCCGCCTCGCCGCGGATGGATGTAGACGGAGGACAAGAAAATGAAAAGAGTGTTCAAGAGGTCAAACATCACAAGCATTTCCTCTCACTTCCTGCTTCAGAGAGTTGGGTGTCTCCGCATTTCTTCCGCTCCTCTGGCTCTGTGGCGGAAATGCCTGAAGAAAGTCACAGGGAATAGTTTTGCAGAAAAAATAACACTGTGTGTAGTACTGTAGGCGTGCATTGTTTTTGTTGGTGTGTGAGTGTGTGTGTGAGTGTGTGTGTGAGTGTGTGTGTGAGTGTGTGTGTGAGTGAGTGTGTGAGTGAGTGAGTGAGTGTGTGAGAAGCAGGGTGATGCAGTGCAGATGGGAAGCCTAAATGAAGAGCCACTGCAAGAACAATGGAGGTCAAGACATGTGTGAATGTCCTTAAACGTATGCAGATCATAGCACAGAGGGCAGGGGGGGCATGAGACGCCACCTCAAACGTGTACACACACACGCGCGCGCACACACACACACACACACACACACACACACACTTCCGGATAACATTCCTGAGTCTTGGCAATATAACGTGTTGCTGGTTCGATCGTATCCGTATGCTGTGACGCTGCAGGGTTCAGTTCAAGCAGCACAGATGATTTATCCGAGGTGTTTAAGTGACTCTCAGATCATTTATATAAATCCTCTAATGCAAGCTCCTGCACTTTCACTTCTCATTTATTACCTTAACACTAACTTATGTCCAAGCATAGACATACCTTTAATTTTTTCTGATAATTCCCAGAGCTTTTCGCTCAGCAAACACTATTGGCTACTACGCGGCTACTACGCGGCTACTTATGATAGTAATAGCTACTACTTGAGTACTCCTAACTATTAACTGGATATTCATGGCTACTATCTGACTGTTCATGGCTGCGACCTGGCTACTCATGGCTACTATCTGACTATTCATGGCTAATAAACAGCTACTCATGACTACTTCCTGGCTACTCATGGCTATTATCTGGCTACTACCTGGCTACTCATGATGGTAATAACTAATACCAGGCTACTACCAGGCTGGATGCTCATGGCTACTCATAGCTTCTACCTGGCGACTATCTGGCTGCTCATGGCTGTTGTGTGGATATTCATGACTATTATCTCACTATTCATGGCTTCACGTCTACTACCCGGCTACCCACGATAGTAATGGCTACTACTTGACTACTCATGGCTACTATTTTTCTACTCGGGGCTATTATCTCGATGCTCATGGCTGCTACCTGGCTACCCATGGCTACTCTTGTCTACTACATGGCTACTACCAGGTTACTCATCCTAGTTACTCATGACTACTACCTTGCTACTATCTGGATACTTAAGCAATTATCTGCCTATTTATGGCTTCACGTCTACTACCTGGCTACTCATGGCTACTGCTCTTGGCTACTACGTGGCTACTCATGGTAGTAATGGCTACTACCAGGCTGGATACTCATGGCTATTATCTCACTATTCATGGCTTCATGTTTACTACCAGGTGACTACGTGACTTCCAGGCTACTTCTCACTTGTCATGGCTTCTACATACCCACTACCTGGCTGCTCATGGCTACTTCCTGGGTACTTATGACCTACTACTACTACTGGACTACTACCTGGCTATTTCCTGGCTGCTTGTGCCAGCATGACTGCTACCGATGAGGAACTTTCCCTTTCGGTCGATTCCCTCCTTATAACTCGTATCGTGCGGTATATCACTCGCTCTCGTGTCCTGGCTGAGAGGAGAAGACATGAAGAGACGCATGAAATCCTGCGTCACAGTGCAGCACGACCCAGTCAAAGGAAAGCGGTATCTGCTCTTGTCCACGTCCCCGGGCTCACACGGTTGGCTAGTTTCACTGCAGAAGGAGAGCGTTCCTCCCACCTAGAGAACACCGACAGTTTCGCTGTCTAGACTCCTGCAAGATGCATCAGGGTTCAACCCTATAATCTTCAAGACAACAGGGCAAGTGTTCTGCTACGTTCCTTATATCCGTTATATCCCTCACTGTATAAACTGTCCGTTCCCCAACCATCCTGTTTTTTTTTTATTTTTATAAATACAAGTCCGTGTGTATAAGCTGTTGCTATAGAGACGAACATCTTCCAATGAACGCTTTAGTCTAAAGCTGTGATTTTGAATCTTGTGTTTAAGCAAAACCAGAACTAAACCATTATTTAACTAAATCCATGAGTTTTATATGTGCAAGTGTCGATCTTTGCCCGTGCGGTGTCGATGCCTCGTTCCGTCTCCAGGGTCTCTTCCGTCTCCCACTCGAGCGGCGCTAGTGCGTCTCTCTTCCAGAGTTCGCACGGCGTTTAATCTTACAGATAAGCGCAGATTATGTAGGTCACAGACTTGTTTATTCGCCTCCTCCCAAAAACAAAGCCGAGGCTGTACCGGTGCCAGACGTTCCCCTCGCCCGCTCTGCGCTCTCCCTTTCTTTAAAGCTCTGGGCAAATATTGACTTTTTTTTTTTGGAGCTTTGAAGACGGAGAGCGAACGCGGCGGAGTTCAGATTCTCATCTGGACTCCATTAGCGAGCCGGATTAGAGCTAATGATATCCTACAGGAAAACAACAGTAGCTAAACATGCAACTCCAGCCTCCCTCCCCTCACCTCGCACTCTTCTTCTCCTGCCCGCCTTCCTCACTCTTACTTCTTTGAAGTTGTGCTCTTTATATTACAAATGAATCGGACCGGAGTCAAGAACTTTCAGATTTTCCATTTTCTCAGTGTACTTTGTGTCTTTTGTGTTCCTTTTTTTTCTTTACGGTTGCTTCTCAGTCATTCCGTGCCACTCTTGTGTACCCCTTCGGCCCCGTTGGTGTGCGGGGGTGGGATTTAGCGTCGAAAGCCCTTATTACCGCACCGACGAGGCAAAGCGGCCTATTGCACGAGCGGCCTGCCTCCGCATCTGCGTCCAATCAGAGCGGACCAATCAGCATTCAGCGGTTTGGCTGCAGTAAGAAAAGAGAAGGGGGAGAAAAAAATTCCCCTCGAGGAGAAACCATGCATGTATGTATGTGTGAGCCACTTTGAGAGAAATCTCTCCTCTCCTCTCCTCTCTCTCTCTCTCTCTCTCTCTCACACACACACACACACACACACACACACACACACACACACACACACTGTGCTGCTATGCACAGTTGTTTTTCGGTGTTTAATGCTCCATTCTGGTGTAAATGAGTTAAACCGGTGTTGAACAATTAACCTGTGACTTTAACTCAAGCTCATTTATGCGTCAGACATAACAGACGAAAAAGCGCACGCACACACGCACGTCCTGTTCATTACTCCACTGTTTGGTGCTTCTGTCCCCGTGGAAACTCGGTGGCACCATCCGGTTTGAGCCTGATTGGCACGTCTACACCACCAGCCGACAAGCCTGGCAGAGCGGAAAACCTCCCTCCAGGCTGTTTTTTTTTTATTTTATTTTATTTTTTAAATTATTTTTATAATTTGTGCTGGAACGCCGCGGCCTCCATTCCTGCGCTTTATCCGCGCTCTGGGTTGAGAGGCGTGTTTGGCGCACACACGTAGCATTTCTGTACGAGTCAGATACGGGAAGAGAGAAAGAGCGAGAGATTGGAGTAGACTCGGAGAGATGAGTTCTCAGACTTATTACGTCTCCTGGCTTTGATTAAATAAGCGTGCTAGAGTGTTACTGGAAAAGCAGCGTGGAACTTCGCTCGCATTAGCGGCTTCCTTCCGCGTGTCCGCGTTGCCGTTTGAGTGACAGGAGAACTCGAGGCGAAAGTTCGGCCAGAAATAAAACGTTTTCTCCGAACCGAGGGAAAAAAAAAAGGCTCTTTGTGCGTGTGGGCGTGTGTGTGTGTGTGTGTGTGTGTGTGTGTGTGTGTGTGAGAGAGAGAGAGAGAGAGGAGCTTTTGAAGAAAAGACATGTACTGAAAATTAATCTCACCCAAAGTCTTTTCCATTCAGTTCCTCAGTGATGTCATGCAACATTCCTCATGTGGTTTAGAAAACAAGACAGTATTCAAATCACTAGACGTCATGTGAAAGAGGCAGCCGTGTTGGAGATACAGATCAACTGTTTTCTGCATTTTATTTATTTATTTATTTATTGCTCATCTCTGTCTCTCTCTCTCTCGCTCTCTCACACAGGTTTTCCCGCCGTTGCCCAACGAAGCCGAGATCGCGCACACCAAAAAGCTCTTCCGGCGCCGCCGGAACGACCGCCGGTGAGTCCGCACCATCCCGAAAGCACAACTCAGCACTCGTTTCACCTCACCACGAGTGCCAATGTTGCCTTACGTCTCACCGAAGTGAGTCTGACAGAACAGAGAGTTCCCACCGCCCGTTCTCTCCCGTACCCGCTCTTTTTTCCCCGGCCAAAACATTTAAAACAGGAATTTTGGCTTCAGTCTTGCAGAGAGAGAGAGAGAGCGAAGGAGAAAAAAAGGAAAAGGAAAAACATCAAACGCGCAGTAACACTTTCCACAGGCCGCTTGTGGAAATATTGTGCTTGGATTAAGAGGTTTAATTAAATTTAGTAACGTGAGAATGAAAGTACAGTTTGAATTCTGCAGCGTCCGCAGCTCCGAGCTCCGTCGAGCTTTATTTCCCCACTTAATCCGTGGCTTTCATCGACAAATATGACTGTTGTTGTTATTATTATTGTTTTGTTATTATTATTACTTTCTTTACTCTTTCTTTATTTTTATTTTTTATTTCAAGTTGATGTCACCGGAAAAGTTTGAGTCAGTTGCAGTTTGCCGTTGCTAAGAAACAGCTTAAAAAGAAAATATTTTGGTCTCCATGTGGACGACTAGAGACTCAGGAGACAGAAGCAAAGCGAAGGCTTTTCTTTTTCCTTTTTCTTTTTGCCGTTGTTCAGGCATGCAGGACTCGTCCTCGTTCTGATGCAGTCGCGTGACCCGGAGACCTCAGAGGATAAATATTACGTTTTACATCCCAAATCCTCAAGGCTGCCTGAGGGGGCGTAATGATTCACTGATATCTAATAGTCCTAATCGCAGTGTCAGTGTGTCAGTGCAGTGGACCGGCTTAACCATGTTCGGTCCCGGAAAAGAAGGAGGTGTGGCCTCCGTGTCTGTCAGTCACTATAGGGAGGTGTGGCCTCCGTGTCTGTCAGTCACTATAGGGAGGTGTGGCCTCCGTGTCTGTCAGTCACTATAGGGAGGTGTGGCCTCCGTGTCTGTCAGTCACTATAGGGAGGTGTGGCCTCCGTGTCTGTCAGTCACTATAGGGAGGTGTGGCCTCTGCGCCTGTCAGTCACTATAAGGAGATGGGTGTGGTCTCTGTATCTGTCAGACACAGTAAAGAGGTGTGGCCTGTGTATCTCTGTTACTGTAAGGAGGTGTGGCCTGTGTATCTCTGAGTCACAATTTGCCGACAGTGTGACCTCTGTAAGGAGGTGTGGCCTGAGTAAGTGTCAGTCACTGTAAGGAGGTGTGGCCTTTCCATCTGTCTTTTGTAGTGAAGAGGTGTAGCCTCTGTATTTGTAATTTACAAAAAGGTGTGGCCCGAATATGTAATTTACAATAAGGGGGTGTGGCCAGAGCATGTCTTTTGCAATAAGGGGTGTGGCCTGTGTAGGTCATTTAAAATAAGGGAGTGTGGCCGGAGTAGGTCATTTACAATAATTGTAAATGACCTACTCAGGCCACACCCCTTATTGTAAATGACCTACTCAGGCCACACCCCCTTACTCAGGCCACACCCCATTATTTTAAATTACCTACTCAGGCCACACCCCTTATTTTAAATGACCTACTCAGGCCACACCCCTTATTTTAAATGACCTACTCAGGCCACACCCCTTATTGTAAATGACCTACTCAGGTCACACCCCCTTATTGTAAATGACCTACTCAGGCCACACCCCTTACTGTAAGTCATTTACAATAAGGAGGTGTGGCCTGAGTAGGTCATTTACCATAAGGAAGTGTGGCTTCTACATTTGTCTTTTATAGTGGTATGGTCTTTGTATCTGTAATTTAAAATAAGGTGTTGCCTGAGTGTCATTCACAGTAAGGGGGTGTGGCCTCTGTATCCACCTGGCACTTTAAGGAGGTGTAGCCTCTTTATCTGTAATGAGGAGGTGTGGCCTTTTAATTGTCAATCACAGTAAGGCGGTGTGTCCTCTTTATCAGTCACTCATAGTAAGGGGGTGTGGCCCTGTCTGTCTTTCATAGTAACGGGGTGTGGCCCTGTCTGTCTTTCATAGTGAGGGGGTGTGGCCTCTGCATATGTCATTCACAGTAAGGCAGAGTGGTCTCTGTGTTCTTCATTCACAATAAAGAGGTGTGGCTCCGGCCACGGGGAAGGAGGCGTGGTCTTTGGGTCTCAACTGAAGGTGGTACGATCTTCACGGTCATTGACCAGCACAGAATTACACCATAATCTACAACATAGATTTATTGGATAGTTGCTAGATTTTAAAGGTTTTTTTTGTGTTTTTTGTGCCATTTCAGAGACATCTTATCTGGCTTTGATTAAGACTGAAGGCTTGAAGTGTTGGTTTTGGACCGCTTAAGGCTGTAATTGGCTGTAAACGGCTGCCTGCAGTCTGCAGAAAACGTGTGCTCTTTCTCTAGGTCGTATTCCAGGAAAAAGGAAGCGCTGTGACTTTACCAGCACCGGAGGAAACCCAAGTCAAACGTTTAACCCGGCCGATTTCTCTTAATCTGCCGAACAGAAAAAAAAAAACCCACACACACACCGTGCTCTCCATTATGGTTCCCCCCGCAATCGTGACCTTTAGAGCAAGTGGTAGGAAAAGCGAGAGGTGAGGAAAGTAGAATGCAACCGAGAGGCGTTCAGGAAGTCATACGGAGAGAACGAGGGGGAAAACGATCACGAGAGGAAGGAAGGGATAATAAGAGATGACAGGAAAAGGGCAGTGTGTAGTGGAGGGGAAAAGAGAGGCACTGCTTAATGGGCTGTGAAAATGTGCAAGAGAGAGGAGAAAAGACAGGACAAGACCAGACAGGGGACGAGCGGGACATATGTGACCTGCAGTCAGTCTGAGCCCAACTTCATTGCACAACATGGTGCAGAATCTTTTTTATTTTTATTTTTTTACTTTCCCCCATCCCAACTTTCTCTCTCTCTCTCTCTCTCTCTCTCTCTCTCTCTCCCTCTCTCCCTCCCGCTTGTGCTTATCCCCCTGACAGAAGGCTTTCCAGCCTGTTATTGCTGTGTACTGGCCACCCACAATGCTTTGCTTCTGGCAAGGAGGACACTGCGGTCTTGTTGTTTGTTGGCATCATCATCTCTTTCTTTCTCTCTTTCTCTTGTTCGCTCTCTCTCCCTCTTTTTTTTTTTTTTTTTGCCTTGTTGTTTGTTGGCATCCTCTCATTCTTTCCCCTATAGGTCTGACAGTGGGCCTTGTTCCAATCTTAAATCATTCCCTCCCCCCCGCTTCTTGTCTCTCTTTCCTTTTCTGCCTCTTCAGCACAACCCCATGCTTTTGACGTCCCACAAACTGCTGCATTGTCTGCAGCCCGGAGCCAAGCGTTCGATCCATCCCGAAGGTCCCAGCGTCCTATAATAATTATTAGCACAAAGCTTCAAAGGAAGGGATTTAGCCTAAAAAAAAACACCCCATTTCAACTCTTGGCTCAAGGATGCTTTCAGTCGAGGGACTTGGGCACGGATACAAGTACTCTCGACCTCGAAGTCCGATACGTTTTTTTTTGTCCGGATATGAAGCAAAATCATGCGTGGTGTGAAAACCGCCTACATCTAGTTGATCTTTTAAGACACGTTTGGTGTTTTGGGTTTGCCCCGGAGCTACAAAGAGGATTCTACATCCCGAAGATTCCCCAAAGCCAATCTCGCCTTCACATCACCGTAGCGCTGATGCTCTAGATATAAAAAAGCCGCTGCTGTGATCGCGAAGGCCGTCGTGTTGCTCATCCCAGGATTCCCAATCTGCTCGTATCGAACATTCCATCACACTCGGTGTAGTAGACTAAATCGTCTTCGCGCCGGCGCCTCGACTCGATCGGCGGGGATCCGATATCTGTGAGCGCAGCATGAGGATGAATACATGTGGAGGTGGATTAATGGAAACATCGGAGTTTAGTTTAGCTTTGTGCAAGCAGCATTTCTAATAAATTCCTGGTTTAATGATTTGAGTCACTCATTTGAATTATTTTATTGATTCACAGCAATTTTTAGACCCTACGCTATTTTATTACGATAGGAAGTGATGTAATTTGTGTTTTTTTTTTATTTTTTATTTTTTTTAATGAGTGCATTGAATTCCTCCAACGTTATCGGCTCTCGTTTCCGGGAGCGTACACTTCCATTACTTTAGTCAAGTAGGCTTTTATTATCATTTTAACCATATCCAGTTCCTCCAGGACCAAGATGCTACATATAACATAAATGAACAAAACTAACGATCTAACTGAGAAACCTAATGAGCTAAATCGCTGAGACGAGACAGATCGTCATTTTTAAATGAACAGAAAACTTATCTAATGCCTGTACAAAAGAGACGACACAAGAGACAACAGAAGATCGCGTCTTCTTTTAAATTCATGTGCGGTTGATGCAATACCGCCACCTACTGGATGGGAGACTGGCAAGTAAGAAGACAAGAAAATGAGTTCATTCAGCGTCTGTACTGTTTATCCTGTACGCAGGGTTGAAGAGGACTGAAGCCTGTCCCAGGAGACTTTGGGCATGAGGGATTACAGCGGGGACAGGCTGCCAACTGATCACACATAGGGGCAATTTGGGAACGCCAGTTAGCCTCACCTGCGGGAGGAAACCGTAGTACGTTGAATCTCCACGCACACAGACCTGAGAGGGGAATCGAACATCCGACCCTGGAGATGCGAAGTGACGGTCCTAGACAAGTCAGACTGTAAACATTGGTGCTCAAATAAACGTAACCAAATCATCATCAGTATGCGTACGCATGGTCTGATCTTGTCGTGTGCGAACTTTTGCCTCGCGTTTCGCCCCTTCACTACTTATACAGTCGACCCCCGCAAAGTCGTGGTTCAGAGTCTGCGGACACATGTTTCCTCAGAACCTGCTTAATGATTGTTCGAGGTAACTCCCGCAATTTCACAAAAACCACAAATATCCCCCGCGAAAAAAAAAATCTGCCTTTTTTCATGCTAGACTATTAAAAACATTATAACAAACTAATTTTGTAACAAAAATATTAATGTGAATTTGGCTAAATTTCCATATAAAATTTAATACTGTATGAATTTTCTAGTACTGTAGAGAGAACACAAAGCAACCACAGAGGAAAACGCGGCTTGTGCTGGTGAATTATTACCGTATTTACACTACAGTACTTGTATTAAAGAAAATGCGCTTGCATGAATTAGAGGACATGTAGAGGTGAAACATCGGTGTTTTACAGTCCATCACTGCGGGACACGCAGCAGTCCAGTACCGCACAGTATACCACTCTAACTTTACATTCTTTACATTTTTTTTTAAGAGTAATGTATTAAGATGAGTTTGGAATTAACTTAAAGTGTTTTGAGAGCAGATTTTAGGGTTTTATAGGCATTTTATAGTTGTTGTTTTTTTTTTTTTGTTTTTGTTTTTATACATCCAAAAATTTGTGGTTTCACTCAACTGCTCAGACGTGTAATGAGATAAAAATTCATTAAATGTCATTCAGAACACCGAGGTGTGAAAACGTCACAATATTTCCACCTTAATCCAGCTGTGTGAGGGGCAAGAGTGTTAAAGATATTCCTCGGTTTTTTTTTTTTTTTTTGCAGTTCTCAGATGTAGGTCTTTTTATTACTTTTATTTACTTTTTCTACATTATCTCACCCTCACACACCCAATTAATCAGGTTCAACAAACCGCAAACAATTTACTCTTTTTTCCCCCTCTCCTCTTTATTTATTTATTTATTTATTTTTCATTTTAGAAAACTAGAGCAACTCGTCCCTCTTCTCAGAATTACGGTTTGATTAACGGTCCTCCGAGTCTCGCTTCGTCCCTCGTGCACTTCCTCATGTGAACAGTGAATTGCTCAACACCCAGCTGAACGCTGAAATAACCGCCGGGCGAGAGCTGATACCATCAACCCGGAGGAGGATTCGGTCCGATCGTGCCGACTTATTTCCGATCCCGCTGGAGCAATGAGAGTGAGAGCGAGTGTGAGCGCGAGAGTGAGTTTCAACACACCGCCCTCCCTTCTGTATGTGTGTGTGTCTGTGTGTGTGTGTGTAACTGTGCTGATCCGATCCATTACAGCCGAAGGCTTAAACCCGGATCTTATATCAGCGCCTCTAATCCGAGACGTTAGACCGCGAGCCAAATGTTTGTGTTTAGCGTTCCTCTGGTTTCAGGCTGTTTGTCTCGGAGCCTCATTTCCACACGGGCCGCTTGTTCTCTGGATTAACGTCGGAAATATTCAGATCTTGGTGTGTGTGTGTGTGTGTGTGTTTGTTTCAGGCTCTGAGCAAATTCACGTGGGAGTTTTTGTGTGTGTGTGTGTGTGTGTGTGTGTGTGTGTGTGTGTGTGTGTGTGTGTGTGTGTGTGTGTGTGTGTGAATATTCATGTCCTCTGTCTGACGTGATGGTGTTTACTGAGCAGAAGTTTAGCCAGAGATCAGACTCCATCAAAGAGCTCGAGAAAATCGAATGTTGAGCTCCAACAGTGTGTGCGTATTTAGCTTGTTGTGTGTGTGTGTGAGATTCTAATAGTGGATCAACAGTTTCTCAACCGGAAACATCCAGCATCTAAATCTATATATTAAACATCCACCATATGTTTTTTCTTTTCTTATGTCATCTCTCCTACTGTTTTCGTCTTTCTCATCTCCTCTTCTCGCCTCGTCTCATCTTTGCTTCACCTTTTATCTTCACCTCTCTTCTCTCATTTTCTTCTCATCACTTTTCTCATCATCTCTTCCGTTCTCTTTTCTTTGCTTCTCATTTTTTCTCTTATCCCCTCTTCTCCCCCCCCCTGCTCTCTTCTCTCATCTTCTTTTTGCTCTTTTCTTGTTCAGTTTTTTTTTTTTTGTCTTGTATCCCGACACATCTTCTCATCCCTTTTTCTTAACTTTCTTTTTGCAACTTTTCTTTTGGCTTCACATCTCTTCTCTTCTCTTTTCCTTTTTTCTCTTCGTAGTTTTCCTCCCTCTTTTCTTGCCATCTCATTTTCTCTCTTCTTTTCTCTTTTATTTTTCCCTTTGTCTCATTTTTCTCTTCTCCTTTCTTATTGTCTCTTCTGTTCGCTTCTTTTTTTCTTTACTTCTCATTTTTTTCCTCATCTCATTACTTCTCTCTTCTCAACTTCTTCTCATCTTTCATTTTCTTTTTTCCCTTTTCTTTTCCAGTCTTATCTCTCATCTTCTTTTTGCTCTCGTATTGTTGTGTTTTTATCTTATCTCGACACATCTTCTCATTTCTTTGGTTTAACTTTTTTGCAACTTTTCTTTTGGTTTCTCATCTCTTCTCTTTTCCTTTCTTCGTAGTTTTCCTCCTTCTTTTCCTTTTCCCTCCAGCTCATTTTCTCTTTTCTTCTCCTCATTTTTCTCTCGTCAATTTTTTTATTCCATTTTTGTTCCTTCTTCTTCTCATTTCTTCTCTTCTGCTCTCCTCTGTTTTCTCTGCACTTGTCCTGTCCTTCGCTCTTCTTCCCCCCCCCCTCCTCTCCTTTAATCCTCTGTCCTGGTGTCTCTTGCAGTTTTGTCTCCTGCATCCTCTGTCCTCATTTCTGCTTTCAGCTCATTTAGTTCTGTTATCTCCTCGTAATCTCTCCTTTTCTTCTCATCTTTCCACTCGTTATGTCTCCTCTGCAGTTCTTTCCTCTCCTCCTCCTCCTCTTAATTTTCTCCTTCTTTTCTCCCGGGTGTCATGTCTATATAATCATTCCCAGTTTTCTCTCGGTTCATCCTGTATTTTTCTCTCGGTTCATTTCTCATTGTTGAGTTCTCCTTTTATCCATCCGTCATTCACACTCCTCCTCACTCTGGTGCTTGTAGAGACGCCGAGTCGCCGCAGGACACGCTGACCGTGCTGCTGCCCTGCGACGGGAAACGCCAAGTGTCCAGGTCAGTGTCTCCAGCTCACGGGTTCCTCGTGGGAACAAATCTTACACAAAGTCAACTTATTTGCAAAGACGTTCTGAGCACAGTCAGGTTCTGATTAATCAAGCTGCTTTATCGAGTGCTGTAGCGCTCTGTGTGTGTGTGTGTGTGTGTGTGTGTGTGTGTGTGTGTGTGTGTGTGTGTGCACGAGCGCGTGTGTAAAATGTTGTTCTACTCAACACGTCTGTAGTGCACTTGAGGAATAATCGCGGCGCGACTCTGATGTCGGCGTCACTGTGGTGTAAAGAGGAATGTTTAAGTGCAGCTTCTCATTCAGACGCTGGCGATCAGTTACGACGCGCTCGTGCACAGCGTAGCGTTAAAGACGTGCACGTGTTCTATCAGTGCGGAGGGATGGAGGGAGGGATGGGGGGGGGGGATGCCGTGAGGTCCTGTAACAATCCGGCGGCAAGAGCTGGTGTACAGATTAATCACTTCATTAATGGTCAGTATTATCATTTAGATAACTCTCCTCTCCTCTCCTCTCCTCTCCTCTCCTCTCCTCTCCCTTTATCTCCTCTCTGCTCCTCTCCTCTCCTCTCCCTTTATCTCCTCTCTGCTCCTCTCCTCTCCTCTCCCTTTATCTCCTCTCTGCTCCTCTCCTCTCGTCTACTGTTTTCTCTTCTCCTCTTCTCTCCTTCCATATTTTTCCTCTTCTATGTCCTCTCTGCTCTTTGATTTGTTTCTTCTTCTTCTTCTTTCCTTTCGTCTGATCTCCTCTCCTCTCCTCTCATCTACTTTTTTCTCTTCTCTTCTTCCATATTTTTACCTCTCCTTTTATGTCCACTGCTCATCTCCTCTTTGATTTTTTTTCTTCTTCTTTTTCCTCCTTTCGTCTCATCTCTTCTTCTCTCTCCTTTTATCTCTTCTCTGCTCCTCTCCACTTCTCTCCTTTCCTTTCATCTCTTCTCCTCTTTTCTCCTCTGCTTTTCTCTCCTCTCTCCTTCCATATTTTCCCCCCTCCTTTTATTTCTCCTCTCCATTTCTCTTTTTTTCACCTCTTCTCCCCTGTTCTCCCCTTATTTTCTCTGTTCTTCTCTCTCCTGTCCTTTCATCTCCTTTTCTTTTCTTCTCTGATTTTCTTCTCTTCTCTCCTCTACTTTCCTCTTATGTTTTCTCCATTTTATTCTCCTCTCTGCTTTTCCCTCTCCTTCTTTACTCTTCATTCCTTTCAGCTCGTCTCCTTTCATCTCTCCTCCCTTCTCTCTCCTCCTCTCCTTTCTTTCTCCCTTCTTCTCTTATCTCTTCTCTTTTCATTTCCCCCGTTCTGTCACTCCTCACTCCTCTGCTTTTTTTTTCTTCTCATGTTCTCGTCTTTTCTCTTCTCTCTATATTTGATACTCATCATCTTGCCTCCACTCTTCCCTTCTTCTTGACTCCTTGATCTTCTTCTCCTCCTCCCTCATCTCCTTTTCCATCTCCTCCTCTCCTCCCTTCTCCTTTCGTTTTCAGCCGCACCACAAAATCCAAAAAAATTTTTTTTTTAAATTTATTCCTTTTTTGCTCCATTCAAAGGATTTTCAGCTCCATCGTTTATTTAAGTGTTATTTAAGTGTTCCTCTGTGGTGTGTGTATCTGCTCCTGGAGAACATTCAGGGACGTGTGCTAACGCCGTACCCCTGTGTGGGTGTGTGCGCGCGCGCGCTTAAAATTTATGTAAAACCACGTTATTATATTACAAGGTTGAAGATGATGATGCAGAATTTGCACAAATTCCCCTGATGTCTTCAGCCAGAATGCAGAGTTCAACCGACTGGAGCCGATCAGAAGAAGGTTGTCTGGTTTACTTTCTTTTTTGGGTTTTTTTTTTTTTTTTTTGCTTTTTTGCTTTTCTTTTTTTTATCCCCACAGCAAGGTAATGCTGAAACTTTTTTTTTTTTTTTTTCAACTTTACACGTCTGTCCTTGCATCATGTCTGCCAGGTTTCTCAGAACTAAAGGTACTGTACAGGGAGGAGGAGTGTACGTATTGTGTAAATCAGCATTTCGGTCTCTGCACTAGTCATTGATCCGGGTTATAGTTAACTTTACATCGAGGAGGGAAAAGAATTAATAATATATTCTTATACTGCAAAATCCTTGCACCATATCACCTGACGATCGGGGTTCAGTCCAAGGTCATAAGTAGGCGTGTAATCACTCCAATAATAAAAACTCCACCGCAGCCAGAATCAACCTTCAATGATCTGCTCGGTAGGTGAATATCGTCCGCGTAAACGCTTCATCTGGTCATATTTTCTGTCTGCGCAGGTTTGCCCCGCGTGGAGGTACCGTGATATTAATCGATGCGACAAGTTTCTCGGAAGGAAACAAACACCTTTCTGTCTCTTTCTCTCTTTCTCTCTCACTGGTGTTTAATTCACAATTCATCCGCTCGGCCTGATTTGCTCACGTTTCATATATAGTGAAGCATCTAACCAGTCAGACTTCTTGTACCCAATCATAATGCAGAAGGCGGGACTTATTAGAAAAATACAGGGAAAATCATCTTCTTCTTTTTCGTTTCTCCTCATCTTATTGTGGCAGGTTAAATGCTTCGTATCAGAAGATTACATTCTGGTCAAATGTTCATCATCAGATCAGCATCCGTGTAAACAGTCAAGTCGGAATCTTCAAGTCATTTCAGTCAGATTGTAGAAATATTGTGTGAATATTCGAGGTAACAAACACCTGCTTGCGTTCGTCAGTACAACTTAACACAAGTGAATTCGAGCTCCTCGACCCAGTCGGTCTGACGCGGGCCGCCGCATCTGATCGGGCCGATTTTACAACCGGAAGTCGTAGGCGCGCAAACAACAAAAGCAGTTCTGAGAACTGTTCCAGAATCAGCGAATCTGTGATTCTAAACTGTTCCCAGAACTGTCCCCGTCTGCGCCTCCCAGAATCCCGGTGATTTAATTGTTTCCGGTCTTTTGTGTCTCCATGAGCCACTAGAGAGCCACCGTTAAAGAGTTCTCCCTACTCCCGGCTCCACCGCAAAATCCTGAATTCGAAACATCCTGCAGCTTCACCAGAGCAGACGTCACTTTTCACACTATGGAAATTCAATATTGAATAATAATAAATAAATTATAACATTTTTAAAAACGTATGCTACTGAAATGTGTGTAAGTCGTGAATAAATGATTTGATTCATTTACAATATGTACAGAGAAATTATTAATATTATTAATTATTAATTAGATTAAATGTCAAATTGTTGATCTTATTAAGGTTATTATTTTTGGCTTTCATAATAATAATGATAATAATAATAGATACATTCATCCCATTTCGAGCTCCAGTGAAGTAAAAGTGAAGAACTGATTTTCCAATGTGTGTGTGACATCTAGTGACATCATTGCGATTAAATCCAGTCCTCGGAACGTTAACAACCTCTTTGGCAACCCGGAAGCTGTAAACAACATCAAGACACAAGACACAAGGCGACAAGCTCGACAAATAACCCGTTACCCGAAACCGGAAAGACTTTCCCCTGACGGTAAAAACCCGCTGACCGCTACAAAGCGCTGACGGAGGAGTAACGTGACGCGTAGTAAGAGTGAAGTCTAAATAAAAGCAACAGGAAACGTAACGTAAATACACAACAGCACTGTTTCATCTGTGCGTTCACTGTTTTGACAGATTGGAAAACGAGGGGTTTGTGACAGCTCTTATAACAAGCATGACGCAAACACACACACACACACAGGATTCATGTAGCTATTGCTGTGTGTGTGTGTGTGTGAGATGTCGTTGGTCTGTTTGGTTATTAATCCAAATTTATGGATTTATAAATCCATTTGTGCGAGGCCGTGATCATCTGTAACATCAGGCCAGCATGGTATAGAGCGAGGTGGAATCCGAAGACTGTGTGTGTGTGTGTGTGTGTGTGTGTGTGTGTGTGTGTGTGTGAGATTTTCTGCCCTGTCATCGGGTCAGACTGTCGCGCTCTGAAGTCCTGACGTCTTATTTCCACTGTGCCGTTAAGAGCAGCGCGCGTGTACGGGGATTTCCCGCGCCGGAGTAACTACAAAGGTTAAGTGTGTATCGGTTACTGGATGCTGTTTAAGGGCTCGGAGTCTCCGCTTCGCCCCGAGGCTGCCGTCTGATCCGCTTCCCCGCGTCCGCCACAGCGTAGCCTCCGTCTGCGCTAACGAAAACGAGCGGCTTTCAAACGAGCACCGCAAACGGAACCCGGCCCGCTTTCAGTCCCAGACGGTCAGCAAACACTCCTGTTGTATTTTACAGAAAA
>JAAGKR010006373.1:20899-42431 GCA_011419295.1 Clarias macrocephalus | reverse complement strand
TAAGCATGCTAGCTAACTTGGTGAAGAAGTTTCCTCAGGAATGCAGCTTTTCTTTGCATGAGAAAGACCAGCACCTAGCGTGCCCTGTCTGCTTAAGAATTCTCCACGCTAGGAGAGCCCTAACTGAGCCTGAGTCATGGGCGCTATCTCCAGCTCCGGTGTTCAACACGAATGCCGGGTCACGATAATTTAATGAATGCTGGGGAAAACCATAGTCACTCAATAGGACCCCCTCCTCTCTGAGTCAGCCTCACCAGCTTCTCCTGTGTCTGCTGACGTCCACCGCTCTTAGCTGGGCAGATCAAATGGATTAAGATAACATAGCTTTGAACAGCCTGCTTTCCAATACGATGATTTGCTTGACATTGGCCTAGATATACATGACTTATCAGAAGAGCAGGAGGCATTGCTGTCTGCCCAGAGCAAGGGGAGACTAGGGGGGGAAGGTGAGAGAGTGACGCTCGGTGTCAAAATAAGAGTCGCATGTGTGATACATGATACTCGGCGCTCGTAAACTAATACTTGCTCGGTTTCCGGATAAAAAATTATTTAAAATCTTTGCTCGGTTTGCGGAACACTCGTAAACCACGTTACTCGCGATCCAAGGTTCCACTGTATTTGGAACTGGATGAAACTGAAAATGCGGGACTTTTAAGAATTATATATCTCTTATTATCCTCAGCTTAACACTGCAGGTTTTCCTCTGCCCGGCTGGAGAAAATTGACTGCACTCAAGCTGACACCACCTGTGCCCGGAACTTTATGTTGCTTCAGGCATATCAGGTGATGTGTTTGGCAGAGCTCAGCTTGCCTCAGGGAAAATGCTATGTGCACTACTTAACGAGGTCAGGACCAATACAGACTACATTCTGCACATGTCCCATTGTGCAGCTCTCTCCCCCCGCAGGGGGGTGGCGAATGCAATAGTGGCACAGAGGCATCATCTCACATTCTTGGACATACCTTACAGAGACAGGGCCAACTACTTGGATGAACAGGTTTCTTCTGGGGATCTTTTTGGTCAGTCTCTCAATGGCATTCAGGTGAATGGTGACATCATTCTGTGATGAGAGGTGAACCCCAAACAGCCTATGGCTCGAAGAATTACTACCTGGTGGCTCCCTCCCAAGAGACCCCCCCGCCATTGGCTAGCCAAAGCTACCTTCTGGGTCATCAGCAGGGCCTGTACAAGGGTCATTCCTTCACTACTATTAAAGTGTACTTGTAGGCTATAACAGCTTTTAATATTGGTTTAAGGGAGTGCTCATCTGCTAGCTGTGCATTTTTTAAGAGAAGTATGGCGTCAGCAAGGCACAGTTAGGTTCAGCATTCTATCTTGGGGTTTATTGTTGGTGCTTGAGGCCCTCTGTCCTCCTCCATTTAAGCCAACTGTTGATATGAAAATCCTTCCTTATAAGACAGCACTTGTTTCTTTAGCATCTGCTAAAGTGTAGGTGATCTCCACGCTTTGTCGGTGCATCCACCTTTTACATAGTTTGCTGCTAATGCTTATGTGATCAGTTGTTTGTCGGCTTTGCAAGTCCAGTGAGTGATAAGACACTGTTCTTCAAACAGCGGCTTTCTCACTGGATTGTGGAGGCTATCTACTTACCTTATAGCAGCAAGGGTGTCCCGGTGCCTCAGGGTATGAAGGCACATTTAAATAGGGCTATGGCAACATCACAGGTGTTGCCATAGTGGCCCATTCTGTCCTCTCTGTGGGGTCCATGATGCGCTAGAGCAGCTATCAGGGTTTTTGTTCCTGAGTTTGATGGCTGCTTGGCTCTGCATGAATGTGTCCCATACTATATGTGTTGTACCAAGGGAATTGACTGAAAGGGAACAACTGGTTATGATTATAACCTCTATTCCCTGTGGGAGAGGAACGAGGTAAAACACCTCGCTGCCCAGCCTTACAGCTAAGATCAGCAAAGTGTAACTGTCAAACTGAGAGTCAGCTGTTCACAGCCTGCCTTTTGCTTAGCTTTGAATAAAGGTGAATAGGGTTAGCATGAATAAAGTTGTCTTAAGCCAGGACACGAGATGGCGTGATATCCCATATGTGTTGTACCTCGTTCATCTCAATCAGGGAATAGAGGTTATAGTCATAGCCATTTGTCCTGTGATTCACAAGAGAGAAATATATTATGCTATTCACAGAAATAGCAGTTTTTGCATTGCTCTTGTTCCAGATTTATTCATGGAAATATTAGCTTTGTTCTTTTGAATGTTTTACAGCCTCTGAGAACTTATTGCCTTTTTTATGGAAAGCATGTTTCCATGCTTTGAGTTTCTGAATCACATGCACAATGTAGCCTTCTTGTTGCTGCATCTTGTTGCAATTTAAGACCTTTGACCTTGATCTTTAGTAGCCACACAACCTAATCTATTGCACCTCCCAAACTAAATTTTTTCCCAGCTTACTTACCTCACTTACACAAACTCAAACTGTCAATGACGTGGCTCTTGTTGGCTGCAGAGGTGGATCCAGACGCAGGTGCAGAACGTTTAGTGTTCTCAGGTTGTATGACAGGTGTGTGAGCACAGAGCCGTGAAATCCGTTGGCGTTGAAAGCGTGCCAAGAGCGTGGAGCTGAATCTTTGTCGAGGAGGAGGAGGAGCGTGGGGTCAGAGCCATGAGATCCGTCAGCGTAGCGCCGA
Organism: Clarias macrocephalus; assembly: GCA_011419295.1. Taxonomy (NCBI): domain Eukaryota; kingdom Metazoa; phylum Chordata; class Actinopteri; order Siluriformes; family Clariidae; genus Clarias; species Clarias macrocephalus. The sequence goes on along the minus strand of JAAGKR010006373.1, from coordinate 39,771 downwards.
TGTAATAGCATGAAGAAAGTCATAGTCGAGAGAGCGCGCGCGATGGGTCTAGAGCCGTTAAATCCGTGAGCATGGTGTCAGCGCCGAAACGCTGACAAGCCGTAGTCGAGAAAGCGTGAGCGTTGGGTCAAAACAGGGAAATCCGTCAATGAGGCAAACAAATCCGAATCATGAGGCAAAAGGGGAAAAAAGAGAGAAACTTCGGTAACGTGAACACTATCAAAATAAACGCGAGAGAATTGGATAGGGCACTCAATAATCTGCCGAAGAAATGGCGTGCTGTGCTTCCTTATAAACTCAAAAAAAGGCAGGGTGGTCCGGGGCCGTGGAAAGTGACATTACAGTGTGGGAAGAACATGAGAGCGTGGGAACGGAAATGTCAAGGGGAGGAAGCTGGCTTAGAACAGCGTGAGAGTGCTGAGAGAGTGACCCAAACATGCCGTTTAAAATTATTGATAAATCTGTTGAAATGCATCACTGTCCAAGAGTTTGCTTCTGTGTATACCTTGGCATAGCCGGTTCATCACAGTATTGAGTATGTGAATGAACATGCCTTTCACAGGTTTGACCTTTCTCTGTTGTAAATCTTTGTATTTATTTCATCTTGGGACACATTCTAATATTTTGAGATACTGCATTTTTATTTTTGATTTTTTATTTTGAGCTGATCATCAAAATTAAAATTTACATATATTTTACATGGATTTTGTCGCATATACAGCCATATACCCACAGTATGCAGTGAAATGCTTATACTGTATATGTACTTAGACTGTATGTGACCTAAAAATAGAAAGATTTCACTACAAAGAAATAAAGATTTCTTTGCTAGTTAGATTAACTGTGTTTTCAGGAAGAGAAGCTGTCGCAACAGTCCACATGTGCACTGTGCAAATGTAATGCAATATTGGTCATTTATTTACTTTCATGTGATTGGCTGAAATTGAAGGGGACATTTGATATATGCTGCAGGGAATGCCATGCCTAGAGCTGATGAATGAATGGAGATACTAAAGCAATTGTTGATGAACATCAATCTGGAAAGGGTTATAAAACCATTTCCAAACAATTTGGAGTTCCATGTTCTACAGTGAGAAAGATTATGCACAAGTGGACGGCATTCAAAACAGTTTCCAATCTTCCTTTTAGTGGACATCCCGGAGCTAAATCGGAAATCTCACTGAGCATGTTAAGTTCTAAAGTCCATAAAAGCAAAATTAGAGGAAGACAAGTATGGTTTGGAAGGATTACCAAGATAAAGCATTTTCTGTCTAAAAAGAACACGGAAGAACGCATGAGATTTGCAAAACTGCATCTAAACAAACCCCAAGGTCTCTGGAACAATGTCCTATGGACAAATGAGACCAAAGTAGAGTTGTGGCCTTAATGCCCATCTCCATGTTTGGTAAAAAAAAAACTAAGAGGCTTTCAGCAAAACACCTCATACCCACTGTCAAGCACAACAGTGGAGGGGTGATAATTTGGGTTTATTTTGCTACATGTCCTGGACACTTTGCAGTCATTTAGTTGACCATGAATTCCTTCATATACCAGAGTATTCTAAAGGAAAATTTTAGGCTGTTTGTCTGACAGCTAAATCTTAGTCAAAATTAGACCATGCAACAGGACAATGATCCAAAGTAAATCTACATCAGAAAGTCTGAAAAAGCAAATGTTTTAGAACGGCCTCTTCAAAGTCCAGACCTCAACCCAACTGAAATGCTGTAGTGGATCCATAAGAGAGCTGTGCATATGCAAATAACCCAAACCTCAATGAACTGAAGCAATATTTAAAAGAGGAAGGGCCACAATTCCTCCACAATGATGTGAGAGACTAGTAGTCAAGTCAAGTCAATTTTATTTATATAGCGCTTTTAACAATTGACATTGTCGCAAAGCAGCTTTACACAATTAAAAGAAGTAAGTTTGTATGCAATGTGAACGTGTATGAATCAAAATTATAAGATTGTCCCTGATGAGCAAGCCGAGGGCGATGGTGGCAAGGAAAAACTCCCTGAGATGGTAATAGGAATAAACCTTGAGAGGAACCAGACTCAACGGGGAACCCATCCTGAGCTGGGTGATAACGGATAGCAGGGATTGATCAGCATAATAATGTGTAAGACTGGAAGTTCAGTATAACAGGAGATGTTTTAAAATTAAAAGAAGTCCAGTTTGTTTCTGGAGGCTCAGGTAGACTGTAGGAAATTCCAGTCCTGAGCTATCGAACAACTGAAGTCACAGGTCCCCAGAGAACAGCTGTCAGCATCAGTCGAGGACAGGACAGTCTTCGTGGAAACCATCCCCAGCCACCACACGAATCCAGGCAGACCACACGGGGCATCCATGCGACGAGATCTCCAACCAGAAGCAGGACTCCAGGACGGGTTAGACGGGTCCAGAGGGCAGAGGGGTCTGGATCACTGGCAACTCAGGAGCGACATGTATAGCTCGACAGACAAACAGGGAGAGGAGAGAGCAGAAGAGGAGAGAGCAGAAAATAAGGAGAGATGGCAGTTAGGTATGGTCACAGTCAACATGTATAAGGTGAATGTATATTTAGTGCAAAGTGCAAGTAGGGACCCCGGCAGGACCAACTATAACAGCATAACTAAAAGGGAGAGCCAGAAGAAAACACAGACATGAGGGCTCCCTGTGATGTAAAGCAACCAATCACCTCACCTTCAACAAACCTGAGTGATCAATGAGAGTGGGGAAGACGGCATCTAAACATACCAGTTCACCAGAATACTCTATGTCCATGAGTCCCCCAGATCTGCTCCTTTACCTAAGGCTAATCTATTTACAAAAATGCTTGGCTAAATAAATAGGTTTTTAGCCTAGACTTAAACACTGAGACTGGTTCTGAGTCCCGAACATTAATAGGAAGACTATTACATAACTTTGGGGCTTTGTAAGAAAAAGCTCTGCCCCCTCCTGTAGTTTTAATAATACGTGGTACTGACAGGCAGCCTGCCTTCTTTGATCGAAGTAGGCGTGGCGGATCGTAAGACACTAGCAGTTCACTCAAATACTGTGGCGTGAGACCATTTAGTGCTTTAAATGTCAAAAGTAGTATCTTAAAATTGATGCGAAATTTCACAGGGAGCCAATGCAGTGTAGATAAGAGGGGTGATGTGCTCATATCTTCTGGTTTTAGTGAGGACTCTCGCTGCTGCATTCTATACTAACTGAAGCTTGTTTATACTCCTACTTGAACAACCAGACAGTAAGGCGTTACAATAGTCCAACCTAGAGGAGATAAAAGCATGAGCTAGTTTTTCTGCATCATTTAGTGACAATATGTTTCTTATCTTGGCAATATTTCTAAGGTGAAAGAAAGCTATCCTGGTAATATTATCATACATAATATTGTATTATCATACAATATTATACATGTGCTTCAAACGAAAGGCTGGAATCTATAATCACACAAAGGTCTTTTACTGTTGCATTTGATGCAACAGAAAAGCCATCTAAAGCTACAGTGTGATCAGAAAGCTTACTTCTAGCTACTTGTGGTCCTATGACTAGAACTTCTGTCTTATAAGGATTAAGCAGAAGAAAATTAATTAACATCCAGTCTCTTATGTCCTGCACACACTGCTCAATTTTAGCAAACTGGTTTTTCTCATCTGCTTTTGCTGAGACATATAATTGTGTCATCAGCATAACAATGAAAACTAGTACCATGTTTACGAATTATGTTGCCTAGAGGAAGCATGTAAAGGGAAAAAAGCAGTGCTAAATATAATCTAAAACGCTGTTACAAACAGACGAGGAACTTTCGGGGGAACAATACGAAAAACAGGAAGCTGCGTCACCAAACAGGATGTATGTCACCTCAACTTCAGCAAGCTCTGATTTAAATCATTCACAGGGCTGCAGATTGTAGTCATAAAGGAAATTATTTCTTCAAGTTACCCATGCTTTAGGTCGGTTTACAAGCTATTAAATTATGGGATACTTATTATTGGCCAAATTATTTTTTTTTTTTGCCTAGAATTATTTGCCTATTACAGTGTAACCTTGGATTACGAGCATAATTCATTCCGGAAGTGGACTCGTATTCCAAAACACTCGTAAACCAAATCATCATTTCCCATAAGAAATAATGAAAACTCAAATTATTTGTTCCACAGCCCCAAAAAATAAATACATAAAAATAATTAATACAATCTATAAAATGAAAATAAAACAAATTAATCTGCACTTTACCTTAAAAAAAAAAGTACAAATAAATCCTGACAGATAAGTGTTTCCGTTGGTGCACGCAGGCGCCGTGTGTGTGTGTGGAATTAGCCCCTTCACTCGCCTCGTTTTACACAGTAACACTCCTCCTCCCTCTCCCCACCTTGCTTTTTAAGATTCACAACAAACACACACACAACGGAAACACCGTTTTAACAGGAAAAAAAGAAATCTCTCTGTGACTCACATGAGTGTATATTAACGGACTCACTTTTAAGTTTCACAACAAGCGAATAAACACAGCAGAAACACCGGTTTAACGGAAAAAAAAGCCAGACTGGCGTGAGCGCATACTAACAGAATCACTTAAGTTTCACAACAAACGGACACACACAAACACGGAAACACCGTTTTGACAGGGAAAAAAGAAATCTCTGCCACTGGCATGAGCGCATACTAAGGGTATCATTTTTAAGTTTCACAACAAACACACACATAACGGAAACACCGTTTTAACAGTGGAAAAGAAAACTCTCTGACATGGCGTGAGCCAAATTACCTTACCTTTGAAAAGAATCGCGACAGAGCAGAGTTTCTGTGTGTTTCTGAGGGGGTGAAAAGGCCAGAGAGGGTCTGTGCGTGTGTGTGTCAGTGTGTCAAATTGCCAGCGCACACTCATAAGAGATGAGCAGAGTTTCTGTGCGTTTGCGAAGCCAGGGGGGGAGGGGGGAAGGTGAGAGAGTGACGCTCGGTGTCAAAATAAGAGTTGCATGCGTGATAAATGATACTCGGCGCTCGTAAACTAATACTTGCTTGGTTTCCGAATAAAAAAATATTAAAAATCTTTGCTCGGTTTGCGGAACACTCGTAAACCATGTTACTCGCAATCCGAGGTTCCACTGTACTGCGTTCCCCTCCAATCACACACACACACACACACACACACACACACACACACACACACACACACACACACACACACACACACACAATTAAAATAAAATATTCAACATGATTTGTAAATGAGAGTTTTATTTTTTTTATTTAATTGTATGACAAAAAACATGTTTCATGATACAGTGAAACCTTGGATTCCGAACATAATTTGTTCCGGAAGCGGGCTCGTATATCAAAACAAACGCATCTTCCCATAGGAAATAATGTAAACTCAAAAAATAAATAGATAAGAATAATTAATACAAAATATAAAGTACAAATATAACAAATTAACCTGCACTTTACCTTTAAAAAAAAAAGTAAAAATAAATCCCGACAGATAAGTGTTTCCGTTGGAGCGCGTAGGCGCTGTGTGTGTGTTTGTGTGCGTGTGAAGTAAGAAGTAAGACTCGCAATCCGCGTTACTCGCAATTAGAGCTGCAACAACTAATCAATAAAATCGATAATTATCGATAATGAAATTCGTTGTCAACGAATACCGTTATCAATTAGTTGGACTGCTCATGTTACTGAGGAGCGCGGCCACAGGATTCACAAATACATAAAGATACACACAGATATACAGCCGCTTGCGCAATGGAGGTTACAGAAGCATCTGCAAGAAAAAGTGTGCGCCCATGGCTTTGTAGTCCTGCCACAATTCTGAGCGCGCGGTTTGACATTTTGAGAGCAGACAAAGCACTCTATGCGCGTGCAGTGTGTCCACTGCGCACTCAACAGCTCAATTCTGCGCGTGCAATTATCGCGTGCAGTGTGTCCACTGCGCCTCAACAGCTCAATTCTTGACAGATGCCAATATAATAAAAGTACAACAATTGTTTTGCTTATTTATTTATTTATTTATTTATTTATATTTTGGATATTTAGAGAAGTTTTACTGTTCAAAAACAAACTTTGTCTTTAATTTAAGGTTTAAAATGTCAAAATTAAAGATCATTAAACTCTATATGTGGCTTTTGCATTTTTTAAAGTTTAGTTGTATACATAACTAATACCCTGAATTATGGTTTTATATAGTTATAAGCAAAACATAAAATTAAAGAAGCGTTTAGTTTTTATCCGATTAATCGTTTAATTGAAAAAATAATCGTCCAACTAATCGATTACCAAAATAATTCCTCTACAAAAATATCCACTGTCAACTCATCTTTCTACAGGGTATTATCCTAAAATGATTGGATGCTAGATGTTTTAGTTCCTCGAATGGTTCTATTTTTTGTTCATCTTACATATAACAAAAATTTTTTTTATCTCCCCACATAAGCCCTGTTTCCATTACTTGGTACTTATTAAGTCTGTCAGAACCACTGCTTGTTACAGGTTTTATTTTTTTTCTTTCTATTAATGGTGTAATAAAATTTAACTTGTGGCCTTTTCAGTATGGCCTGCAAAGGATACTTGGGGATGAGCGAAGCCTGCTACTTCTAGCCAGAGCTATTGATCCCAAGCAGGCAAATATGATGACAGAAATTGTGAAAATACTCTCTGCAGTCTGTATTATTGGAGAGGAGAACATGTAAGTTCATTCTCTTGTTCCATTGCTATACATAAATGTTGTTTTTATTGTTGCAGGTAAACCAGGAACATATTTGCAACATTTATGAGCAGGCAGTGTCATTACCATATAGTGTTTTATATTATTCACTCTGTTTCCAGGGGAGGAAGGGCCGACTTCAAGACATTTTCCCAAGACATTTTTATATATACAATCAGATCCATAAATATTTGGACATTGTAGTTAGTTATTTTTGCAATCACAGTAAATCATCATTGCCCTTAATTAATGAGTATGACTTTAAACTAAATACTTTATAAGGTTAAAGTATTTACAGTGGCCTCTGAAAATACTGTAACAAAAGGCAATTCTGTTTTGTTATATGCTGAAGCCATTTGGGTTTGAAATGAAAAGATGAATATTTAGGAATATACAGTATATTCAATGACAAGTTAACTTATTACATGGCAGCATTTTGTATTCCATTTTTTGTTCATGTAATTAAAAATATAGGAACACGTGTACCATATTAAACAGATTATTTAAACAATTATGAATTCTTCAAGAAAAGCAGCACAAGATGACAATTTTGAGAGTGCTGAAAAAAAAACTTGAAGAATATCAACAACCCTCACAGGGCAGGGGTCAATGTTTCATAGCCCAAGACTTTGAGAGGAGCAATATACCTGTACAACAATATGCATACCACTCATCAGGAGTAACAATCAGAAAGCCAGGCAGACTGAAAATGAATGAGCATTTAAATCCCTTGCTAAAGACTAAACTGAAGGCAAATGCACCAAGAACAAGCAGGAATTGAAAACAGTAAACAACTGGCATTTATATTTCACCTAAATCCAAATGTGCAAGTTAGAAGCCTATGTTCTGTCTGGTAATGTGTATAAATTCTACACTTCAGGCAATTATTGACATAAAAAGGCAACCAAGTGTTAAAATGTGCATTTAAGTTATGATGAGGCTAGTTAGTCCAGTTACCTTTTGGTAACTTAAAAACTGTTCACAATATTGTAAAATTGCTGTAACTCCCATACTGTTCACCCAATTTAGATGCAAATCTAAAAAAAAAAGAACCTATTGTAGAACCTTAGGTCAATATTAAAAATCTGCTTCTGATCCAGATCAGTCAAATGTACTATTTTTGTTAGAAACAATTATTTGTATTTAACATCTCCATTCTGAGATACAGCTGGTTAATACTGGATTTGTTTTGTGCCAATATGTTTCATGTTTTTATTGCATAATAATAATAATAACTTTTATTGACTATTTTCTCAGAATTATTTTTCATGTTTTCCAGCAACTTTCTAATGCATCTAATATCTTTTTCTATAATTTTAGTCTGGATAAAATTCTGGCAGCAATGACAATCGCAGCTGAGAGAAATAATAAAGAGAGATTTGCTTCAATAGTAGAAGGTCTGGAGAACCACGAAGCTCAGCAACTTCAGGTCAGCCAACTGTCCTTTACAAGAAAATAAATTACAACTTGCTTCTTACTAATTTCCACAAAGCCCATTTATAACTCTCACTAAATAATGCCTGCCTTAGATATTTTTTTTTATCTTTTTTTTCTTTTCTAAACACATTTTTTGAAAGTGATATCTTTTTTTATTCATGGATCTACTTTCACTTCTTTTTAAAAGAAGCCACCAGCCATTCTTTGAATCTGTCCCCATGAAGATATTATAGAAATATAGAAATGTAATATCTTATTCCATTATATAATATCTAATAATATTGGAATAAGTACAATCCTATGTTTAACTCATTGTACTATCACTCATTTGTGTGTATACTATATGGCCAAAAGTTTGCGAAAACTTGACCATCACTGCTATATTAGCAAGCGTGAGAGAGTTTAAGTTAGAGAAAACAATTTCACTACTGCATAGTTCAGTGTTATTGTAAGTATACAATACTTCCCCATAACTAATACATGGCATCTTAATCTTGTGTGCAGCTGCTCGAACATGAAAACATTTGATAACCCATGCACTTTCATGTTCTGACATCTGGCATCTTGCAGTGAGTGATGTGACAGAGGACAGGGAGTTTTAATGTACTATTTGCTTTAGTCTTCAGTACTTCAGTTTGTGCAGTTTACTGCATGGTGCCTGGGCTAACACCTAGACAATATTATTTCACAATACCATAGCACATGGGAGTTGAGCAGGGCAGATCTATCAGAGCAGAAATTTCATGAGCTAACCTGTAGCATCCAAGTTAGCATCCAATGACAGTGCCTCAAGTTTACTGAGCCCATATACTTTTGAACACACAATGTTGTGTGTATTCTGCTTATCATATATTGTCTCAGAAAAAGTACAATGGCACTGTTTATTTTACTGGTCATGGTCATCTGTATCTATGTGGAAAAGCCTGGTGTGGATTTGTGTACGTAACTATAAGGATTTACTTGTTGTTTCTGCTTTCTTTGCTTTTAATTGAGTAAGCAATTTATAGGCATAACCAAATATCAGGCAGCTGTACTGTTTATGTGCCTGGTTATTTGTAGGTGATTAGTATTTATTGACATACAAATATGATATAAAAACAATCAGCATTTAAAATATTTTGTAAGACTGAAATAAAAAAGTGTTTGACTGCTCTACAAGAAGTTAAAAAATCTCCTGCCTTGTTGTGCATTCTGTCTGCTCTCTGTTGTGAATTGTGGAAACAATACTCCCTCATCCTGTCTTATCCTTTACCATTTCATGCATATTATTTAATTGTTTTCATTTTCATTTAGTTTCATAATGATTAGTAATAATTAGAATTAAATGAATGAGAAATGGGTTTAGACCTTGTCTGTATTACTTGTCAATAAAGTGTGTGTGTGTTTGTGCTTGTGTGAATGTGTTTTACGAAAACAGACAGCGTGCATGCAATTAATTAACGCCTTGGTCACCTCTCCGGATGATCTGGACTTCAGAATACATTTACGGAATGAGTTTCTGCGCTGCGGCCTGAAGAAGATCCTCCCAGTGAGTTTTTCTCTTCAATTCAATACAGTAGCACTTTTAACATTGTTCATTGTCGCAAAGTAGCTTGACAGAAACAAAAGAAAATTAGGGAAATAAGTATGAAATGTGTGAGAAAATATGTATAAACCAAAATGATCAGCGATCTAAGATGGCAAGAGGAAGAAACTTTGAGAACCAGAAACTAGGAACCAGACTCAACATGGAACCCATCCTCATTTCCATAATAATGGATAGCAGAGGCAGAGGTGGGTAGAGTAGCCAAAAATGTACTCAAGTAAGAATAACTGTACTTCAAAATAATATTACTTAAGTAGAAATAACAAGTAGTCATCCAAAATATTTGGTGAATAGACTACTCAAGTACTGAATAACTGTTTCAATAGTAATGTCCGATTCATTTTTTTTTTTTAGAAATTAGAATATATATACAGTACACAGTACATAGTATTGTATATGTATACACAGTATATTATATGTATATTATAGTATATTATATGTATATTATAGTATATTATATGTATATTATAGTATAATTATAATAATTATATATGCCAACACTGCAACATTCAAAGAAACCGCTAAACTTAATGCGACATGTTTCCTCTGGTTAGAAGTCGAGTTTTATATGCTGAAGTGTGTGTCTGTTTTGGCAGCTAAAGAAGACACTGCAGTATGAAGCTCCTCTTTTGTAAGCGAAACATGCTTTGTATATGATGCCAATGATGCCAGCTAAGGATTTTTCCCTCTGCTATGCTACCGGTTTCAGGGTGTGGTCATGTGGTTATTGTTATTGCAGCTGATTGGTCAAACCGATTCATGTGATTATTGTTCCCGCATCTGATTGGTGAAACAGTTGAGTGCTAGATCTACCTGCAGCCTGTGTAGAATAAATGGTTAGAAAAGTGTCGAGTGTAGCCGAATGTAGTGGAATAAGAGCAGTGTTTCTTCTTCACAAATCTACTCAAGTAAAAGTAAAAAGTATGGTGCAGTAAAACTACTCATAGAAGTTTTTTTTTTTTTTTCCAGAAAGTTACTCAAGTAAATGTAACAGTGCAAATGTAATTCGTTACTACCCATCTCTGAACAGGGATTAATTTGCAGTCATACTAATAAATCACAGGCTATTAGGCAGCTGGAAGTTCAATATAACAGGAGATGTGTTTAAGTTAATATGGAGTGCACTTTCGTTATTGTAAGCTCAGGTACAAAACTATAGGAATTTCAGCGATGAACTATTGAGCAGCTGCAGTCACAAGTGCTCAGAGAACAGCTGTCTGTATTAGCGATGTCTAAGACCGCCTTCATGGAAGACCTGTAATTTCTAAAATAAGAGTTCTGTTTCTTATTTTCAGAAGTGATTTTGTTGCAATTAAATACAAGATTTCACTCTAATACACTTAAACAGTTCATTTGCTACCTAATATCTACTGTAAGTTAACGTGTTAAACGTATGACAAGATTCAAGAATTTTATTTGTCACATACATGGTTGTGTAAGTACAACAGTAATGAAATGCAACTGCAACAAACTCCAGACTGTGCATAAAAAAAAGACTAAAGAAATAAGTATGTATGTGCTATAAAAAATAAGACTAAGCAGACTATGATATAAATTATATACATATATAATAAATATAAATATAAATTATACAGAATTATGTGGTAAAAAAAATGTGATACCAGGGCAATGTTATGTGATAAAGTGACTGTGTTAAAGTGACTGTATTTGTCGGTCATTGGTGAGGTTTTGTGATTTTTGCCCTTATAGCCTGGTGAAAAAAGCTCCTGTTCAGTTTTTTAGTTTGTTCTCTGAGTGACCGAAGTCTCTTACCAGACTATGTGTGGGAAAGCGTAATGATTAGAGCACACATAGTCTGGTAAGATTAGAGCACCTTGGCCAGTTGTAAGGGCTGGGCTGGATAATGGATGTCAGATAATCTACTAAATGGCAGGTCTTTTGAGTTGTTTCTGGATCGTACCATAGAAACGCAAGCCTTTACACTGGAGATAACCAGATGCCACCAGACAAACAGTCTTCAAGATGCCATGTATTTCATGCTGATATGTCTTATGAGGAACTCAGCTAAGAATGAGGAAATTAGTAATTGCACCATGGTATATCTGGTATATCGTGTCTAGTGTCTTTTGACTTGCCATAAAATTTGGATCACAAATATGTAACCCACACTGTATTAGAATGTTTTTACAGTACACATGAAAAGTGGTCCAAGGAAGGGCAAGCAGTGAACTGAGAAAAGGGTCACTGACGCATAAGGAAATAAAGTTAATTGGGAAATTAAATGCATTGGGATGCATCAAAGGTTAGCCTGTCTGGTTTATAATGCTGGTTATGATAGAAAGGTGTCAAAATAGTGCAATACTGCTTTCTACATATGGTGTGTGGCTACAGACCTGTCACAATGACCATGCTGTTCCATGTTAAGGATAATTATTGTACATAATACACTATATGTAATTAGGTGGCAACAATAGAAATGGAGATATAGGTAATCTCCATTTGTTTACCCCCCCACCCCCCTGTTTCTTTAATAACTTAAAATACTTATTTTCTCTTCCTTTTTAAACACAGGGGCTGAAGGAGACGGAAGAATTGGACATTCAGCTGAAGGTGTTCAATGAGAATAAAGAAGAGGATTCTATTGAGCTGTCTCATCGGCTGGAAGACATCCGCACAGAGATGGAATATCCTTTTCACAGCAATTTCTTTTCCATAAAAATAAATGTTCTGCTCCTTTTCAGTTTTTTAAATATTAAGCCCAATGCCTTCTATTCACTTAGAGTCTGTATAGGCTCAGGTAGAATATTTCATTATGTTTCACCACTTTCTGATAACGTCCTATTAGGTTTTGAATATTTACCCTTTTCCTCTATACATTTAAAACTGACCTATAATTTTGATATTGCAATTGCAGCTTTTCTGTGTGCCACAGAATATTCTTTGCACAAGAAAAAAAAATTATATATTTTACAATCTTACATATGATACTCATAGTGTATATCATGGGATTTCATTCTGTTCCTTTACTTTTTTTTGTTTTGTTTAAAACCACCAAAAGCTTATTCAATAATATACCACTCTACCTCATTTAGTGCTTTTTTTTCATAAATATCACTTACTAAAGACTTCAGGGAGCTCCTGAATTTTAATTAGAACACTGTTTGTCACTGATGGACCAACTCTGTGACTTTTGCCCTTCATATAAAATACAGTTAAGCTAGTAACGTTTGTTTATGCTGCATTGACACTTATTTGTTGTGACAGAAAAATATTGTGTTAATTTCTTTTAGATATTGTATACATATCAATGCAAGAAGCCTGCTAAGAGTGACATCACAACACTGAACTAAACAAATACCTACAGTACTGTACAAAAATCTTAGGCGCCATATTAACCTTAGTAAAAATTTTGTTATATAAGTTTATGATGTCTGCATTATTATGTACAAGACCATTCCCTACAAAGATACACTAAAATTAATGAATAAATAACATAGAATATTTGCAGAAGAATATTTTGCATGCCTGTAAAGAAAGCGACATATTAAATGACAGACCAGTTTTCAGATGGGTAAAAAAAAATCAATAATGTAGGCTCCTGGGTTTTGCATGAAAATAGAAAGGAGCGTGTGTGATGAAGTTACCAAAAGAACTCATATTCTCCAGCATGCACAGTAAAACCTAACAATACAATTCTTTGACTCTGTTTGTACTGAAATTGATGAGGTTTACCATATTCTGTCCAACATGGTGAAAGATACAGGGTCAGAGGCCTATTTCCTCTCTATTCTTCAACACTTGCTGCTCATAAGGAATGACTACTATATCAGGTAATTTAAAATTTCCCCTTATTCAGCATAACCATTTTTCTAATCATGGCCATCTCTTATCATATGCACCTGTTTTTCACCAGTTCATTCCTTAAGTTAGATTATTTTTATGACTTTGTTTTAGACAGTGATAACATACATTATTATATGATACGTTTGTGATGAGCCATTTAATATCAACAAGAATCAACCAGATACCACTGACAAAATTAGATTAAATAAATCCTGTTAGCACAATGCCTATTTATTTACACTCAAAGATTTTAAAACTGTACAAATAAATCAATAGAAAGCACAACACATGGTAAATAAAATGGTTCTGTTACGATGCATCAGTGGTCAGAGGTATAAAAAGGTTTTTATTCCCATGGTGCAAAAATGTGTCTTCCCAAAAGTGTGCAAAATATAAAAATACAAAGATGAAACTCAAAAATAGAAGCAAATATCCCAAAATAAATGAATACTATTTACAATTTTTATATATATGCCAATCTACAGGCCCAAACCTGTCACACAGTTAACCACACCAAACTCACTCTCCTCTCACTCCCTGCTGGCTGAAGCCTTTTCCTCAGCCTTGGCTCCGCCCACTTCAGCATCTACCATTTACAAAATGGGGAAACTACATGTTATACATTTAGAGCAGACTAGGCACTGCACATTAAACGCTCAACACAGTGCTACACAAACAACCAAGGACATTACAGGCTTAGGTTTACTATATCTTTGACACCTTAACACCAGCCTACCAACACAAAACTAAAATTAAGATGGTGTTTTGCCGGGATTTAGTTTGTGTGGAGGTGAAATGGTGTATGTCAGACACGCTGAGTAATGAAGAGAAGAAAAAAAAGAAGAGGAGCAGGACCCAAGTGCAGATTTACAGCACAAAAGGGGCGTGGCTTAGACGAGCTTTTGGACGAGGGGGGCGTGGTGCGCTGGCCGTTGATCACTTCCGTGTTCAGGGGGGAAATCCTGGTGACGTAGTACACAGCCGGTGCAATGGGTCGGAAAGCCAGTTAAATCAGTCAGCGATGCGTGTGACAAAAAGGGAGCGAGCAGAGACGTTGTCGTGAGCCAGAGCGAGAGTTCAAAGCCAGTGAGTCAGTCAGCGATGCGAATAATCCAAAGGGGGAGCGAGCAGAGACGTAAACGTGAGACGAAGCGAGAGATCAAAACCAGTGGGAAAACAAACAGCGATCAAGATCCAAAAACGAGAGGCTAGAAGCAAATACCGAGAACAAGCGAGGTCGAGAACGGAAACAACTAACACGGAAAAGAAACGCGAGAAAACTGGGCTCTGAAGGCACGCAATAATCTGGCAGCGAGATAGCGTTCTGCGCTTCCTTAAATGCCAGGAGAAATTAGTTGTGAATGGGATGCCGGTGTGAAAAGGGGCGGGGTGTGTGTGAGAAAGCATGACAGCCAGTAGGAAAACATAAGCACGTGAGCGCAAAGGCATGACAGCGTGGGAAAAAAGGAGATGTGAATGACAGCGGTATGTAAGGGGAACGTGACAGTGTAAGCATTTTAAAGGTGCACAGTAACCCTCAAAATAAAATTCAATGGTCACAGTCAGCCTGTGAAAAGTTCTTAAAATGATAAATGATATACACACCTGTTTATTACAAATGTCACATGAATACAAGGGTGAGTTAAACATTTTACACACTCCAATTATTTATAAACTTTATGCACTGTCTTATCAGCGCTTTTCAATCAGGGCTACTTTCTCCCTAGTCACTGCTGTAGAGGTGTAAACATGTTACATCAGTTAATCAGTGTGAGCAAAAACGGATGCCCCACTTGTGATTTGCATGAAAGATCAGTGTGGAGTGATTAGTTTTTTTGTTTCCATGGAAGAGCATACACAGAAGCGCCTAGATATTCAAAATTTATACTCTAAGGAAGGTGAAGATGAATCATTACCGGTGACTAGACATGAATTCAGCACTTTGAGCCTGGCAGTGTATTGAATGGAAATATCCTCAATTGCCGACCAAGAAAAAGTTAAAAACTCAACCACAGCTGAAAAATCGTTGCTTAGACATTTTTGGGATTTTTTGGTCCCCTGAAAGCAGCCCTACCAGGACAAATATTAATTTCGAATGAAGTAAAGACAGAGGTGCATTTATGGCCAATATCTCAGCCCAAAATGTTTTTTAATTAGGGAAAATGAAAGCTTGTTGACAGGTGGTCAAAGTGTATTAGAAAGCAAAGAAATTGGTTGGAAAAGTATTTGTCTTTTCTAAAAGTTAATTAAAATAAATTCTACAGCCAGAATGCAGATAATTTTTGACTCACTCTTGTATACCGCAGGAATGGTTCAGTTAAAACAAAAGTAACAAATTAATCTGTGGTTCATATTAATCTGTCTACATAATGCTAGCATTCTTATATTGTTGAAATTAAATAGCATTGGCTAGGCATCACTGAGTACATACAGTGGAACCTCGGATTGCGAGTAACTCGGTTTACGAGTGTTCCGCAGGACGAGCAAAGATTTTTTAAAATACATTTTGACTTGAAAAACGAGCATGTCTTGGTTTACGAGTGCCGAGTTTTTTGACACACACACACACACACACACACACACACACTCTCGCCTTTACACCCCTCCCCGGCTTCACACACACACACACACACACACACACACACACACACACACACACACACACACACACACACACACTGCTCTACACATAAACTCTGCTCTGTCGCGATTATTTTCAAAGGTGAGGTGCTAGTTCATTTGTTTTTTTTTTTGTTTTGTTTTTTTTACTTTACAGCAGTGATTCCGTTAGTCTGCGTTCACGTGAGTGTCATTAGAGAGATTTCTTTCCCGTTAAAACAGTGTTTCTGTTGTGTGTGTGTTTGTTGTGAAACTTAAAAAGCGAGGTGGGGGGAGTTTTACTGTGTAAGATGAGGCGAGGGAAGGGGCTAATTCCACACACACACGTGCGCACACATACACACACAAATACACAGCGCCTGCACGCACAAACAGAAACACTTATCACTTATATTAATTATTATTCTTTATTAATTTTTTTGGGCTGTGGAATGAATTATTTGAGTTTTCATTATTTCTTATGGGAAGATTTGGTTTGGTTTACGAGTGTTTTGGAATACGAGCCCACTTTCGGAATGAATTATGCTCGTAACGCAAGGTTCCACTGTATTCTCCTCCTCCACTTCAGGTTTTAAGAAAGTGGCTACATTCACTATAAACCCTTCCTTTGACAAGGAAGATTAAATATGTCTTGTTAGGAATATTGCATATCAACATGAGACATTCAAGGGTCATGATTGAAACATTGCATAAAATGAACAATCTGAAATAAAGCAATCAAAATATGATTGAAGATTTTCAGCTTTTATTCAATGGAATGTACACTGCATCAACCATACTAGAAATACAGACTTTTTAATGATATGGTGTGCTTTCAATTTTGAGCCTTTCCTTTCCTTCTCTAAACTCTGTTCTTGAGTTTTACCAGTGGTTTGTATTGTGTGGTAAACGCATTGTACTTATATTCATGAAGGTGTCTCTTAATTGAACTGATATGCCCGCCTTTTTAAGAGTGTCCTTGTCTTTGTCACGAGTCAGCCTGATCAACCGAGCACTTCCAGACACTGAGACTTCCGTGTTCGCGGACATCGGGGAGAAAGTTTGCGCCGCGCGCCGACCTCCGTTTTCTCTAGGAAGATCAGCCACCATATTCCACCTTTTCAACCACTGCAAGCTACGCAGATTAGCAGCGAAAATTCGCTAGCAAAGAGCCGAGAGGAGTACTCGCGCTCTACTTCCTGGATAGTGGAGATTCCCTCGCGTCATAGCCCCGCCTCCTCCATCGTCACTAAAGGTTTCCCCACTCTCTGTCACCAAGCGCACACACACGCTGCTTCTCTCCTCTGCTCCCACTGTGCCTACTCATTCAAGCTTCAGTATTTCCATT
The DNA here is from genome assembly GCA_011419295.1 of Clarias macrocephalus. NCBI lineage: Eukaryota > Metazoa > Chordata > Actinopteri > Siluriformes > Clariidae > Clarias > Clarias macrocephalus. The sequence continues at coordinate 22,317 of JAAGKR010006373.1, read as the reverse complement.
AAAAGAACTTTAACACAATTCAAGCATAAGTCGTCTGCTATTGGGTTCACTCCAGTTTTTTCAACCCGCCCCTGACAGTATACTGCGGCCATGACGGACCCAGCGGACGCATCTCGCCCCAGACCTAGCCTTCAAACCAGGCTTCAGCTCAGGTCTAGTGCCCGTTCGGACGCCCGATTGCGTCAGACTGTCGCTCAGCAAGGAGCTCTGATAAACTCTCAACAGCAAACTCTCCAGCAAATCTCCCAGGCTTTGTCTCAGCTCTCAACTCATTTTCAACAAGCATGCACTGCTTTCCCAGCAGCTTCGATGACCCCGGCTCGACACGAACCTCGTCTGCCCAATCCTCAGCCATACAATGGAGATCCTGGAACATGTCGTTCTTTCTTGTCTCAGTGCTCCCTGTCACTGGAGCTCCAACCCTCCACCTTCCCCACCGAGCGCTCCAAGGTGGCTTATATCATCACCCTTCTCACTGACAGAGCCCTTGAGTGGGAGACCGCCGTCTGGGATGCTAACGACCCTTGCTGCACCACCTTTAGCGCTTTCACTGAGGAGATGAAGAGGGTCTTTGATTGTTCTCATGCAGGTCGGGAAGCCGCGAGGCACCTGCTGGAGCTTCATCAGGGCTCTAGATCCGCTTATGACTACGTCATCGAGTTCCGAACCTTGGCAGCGGCTACTCAATGGGACACCCAGGCCCTATATGACACCTTCTTAAATGGGCTTTCAGAGTCTGTCAAGGACTAGCTAGTCTCCCAGCAACTCCCTGAAGACTTAAATGGCTTGATGGATCTAGCAGGGCGGGTGGATGCCCGTCTCCGACAGAGGCGCCGTACCCAACACCAACCCGGGACCAGCACTTCTCCCGCTCCAACCACCTCCGTCGGCTCTTCGGTCAAACCCATGCAGATTGGGCGAACCCAGATCTCACCTGAGGAGCGACAACGTCGGGTCCAAATGGGGGCATGCCTCTACTGTGGGCAGGTTGGACATCTACGCCTCCATTGCCCATTAAAAGCAAGGCCCCCCCAGTGAACCTAGGCCTACTGGAGGGAGCGTACCAATCGCAGTCGCCTAGGGGCCGTTCACTTCTCCCCGTCATGCTCACCTGGGATAATCATTCCTGTGTTCTCCATGCCCTCGTCGATTCTGGCTCTGACCAGAATTTAATTAGCGTGTCAAAGGTCGAGGGACTTCATGTGCCAACCATTCCTTTGGAGTCGCCATTATCGGTCCGAGCTCTCGATGGGACGATCCTTCCCCCGATTACCCGGCGGACCACTCCAATCACCCTAAGGACATCTGGAAATCATGCAGAGGAGATATCACTTCTAGTCATGCCAAAGGCTCAAGCCCAGTTGGTTCTTGGACGTCCCTGGCTCATCCGTCATAATCCACAAATAGACTGGCAGAAC
>JAAGKR010006373.1:1180-17861 GCA_011419295.1 Clarias macrocephalus | reverse complement strand
GATGTATGTGCAAGAAATAAGACCAGCAACAAGCCTCCTGCTGGCCACCTCAGACCTCTTCCGATCCCCCACAGACCGTGGTCTCACATAGCCCTGGACTTTGTGACCGGACTCCCCGATTCCGAAGGTCACACCTGTGTCCTCACGGTAGTAGACCAAGGCGGCTCACTTTGTCCCACTGCCTAATCTCCCCACTGCTAAGGAAACAGCAGAACTGCTGATCACTCATGTCTTTCAACTTCATGGTCTCCCGACCGACATAGTTTCAGACCGCGGGCCAACCAGGACCTAGAGACAGCCATTCGATGTATGACCTCAAAGGAACCACGTTCCTGGAGTCGGATGCTCCCTTGGATTGAATATGCGCACAACTCCTTGCCCACCTCAGCCACTGGCCTCTCTCCATTTCAATGTTTTTCCGCAGTGGTTAATGCAATGTTTTTGGTAAGCCCCTTGAATTAAAGTTGAATATCTACAGATCAATCACATCTTGATGCCTTTATTTCAAATCCATTATGGTAGTGTACAGAAGCAAAAATACCTGTCCTTTGTACCCGTTCTAATCCTTTTAGGCCAGACGGTAATTATTTACCTTGGCTTAAAATAACATTGTATTTGTAAATGTCACACTAAAATTTAGTGTGATTATACACAGAGTAAAAAAAAGGTCACACACTGTGTTCTGTGGCAGCAGAAAATTTCAAGCTTATTCACTCTCAGATGTACAGGCCCAGCATCATCAAATCACATAGCATGGTGTAATTTTTGTAGTGTTAGCTTTACAAAGTTGAAGAATGTTTGTGTGTCTCTTAGACCTCAATACTACAAGGTGATTGAAGAGTGTGTGGTTCAGGTTGTACTTCACCGGAGTGGAATGGACCCTGACTTTGGTTACAGAGCGAGACTAGATGTTGACTTCACCCAACTCATTGGTAAGTCATGCTATGACCAAGCTATTACCAACTAGCAGTGAAGCTTTTCCTTCAGCTGGAAAAGTTAAAAACACCAGCAACAGGAAAAGTGCTACTTTAGCACTTTATTTACATCATAATTTCATTACAATTAGTAATTCACATACAATTACACATACATAAACATTAATCAATATGTTAAAGTATTGTGTGAAAATCCTATTTCAGTATAAGTAAGATGACCAAATAAAAAAAAAAAAACTTAAACTCAAAGTTTACAATAACAAGATTTAACTGGTACTGCTATTAGTGTAAATTTTATGAAGGCATGAAATCACTGTATATAATTTTTGCACTGAAATTGGTAGACATTTCCTAAACTAAGCCATAATTTCACAGCTTTAGGTCCAAATAAACTACTGGTTAAAAAAAAAAAAAAACATTTCTAAATGGTCCTTGAATTGTTGGCACGGTAATATACTTCTATCTCAACATTTATAAGCTATTGGGCAGTTATGAGAGAATCTTGAAAAAGGGAAACAGTAAAATTATGACTGGACATAAACCAAGTCATGAGATCAAAGGCATTCCTATTGCAGTATAATTGATAGAAATGTGGTGGAAATAGTAAAGTAAATGGTGGTACTATACAGTGGGGAAAAGAATGATCTGATTAGTAGATTTTAAAAGTTTTGCAAACTTACAAAGAAATGAAGGATGTATGATTTTTATTAAAAGTTTATTTCAAAGGACAGATACGGAACAGCTCTTCACGGTTCTTAGGAACAGCTGTTCACAGAATCTACATCTTCTATTCAAACCTCATCACAATCGGCCAAACCACTAAGATGTCAAATGACATCAGGGACAAGATTGTAGATTGCACAAGGCTGGAATGGGCTACAAGACCATAAACAAGACAATTGGTGAGAAGGAGACAACTGTTTAGCAATTATTTGTAAATGAAAGAAATACAAAATAACCATGAATCGCTCTCGATCTGAGGCTTCATGCTAGATTTCACCTCATGGGGTAGGGATGATCATGAGAAAAGAGAGGGATCAGCCCAGAACTGCACAGGATTAGCTTGAATAATCTCAAGGCAGTTGCCACAGTCGCCAAATAAACCATTGGTAATGCAATACGCCGCCATGGATTGAAATCCTGCAGCAACTGCAAAGTCCCCCTCCTCAAGAAGGCCACGTAGAGGCCTGTCTGAAGTTTTCCAATGAACGGAGGAAGATTACGAGAAACTGCTATGCTTGGATGAGACCAAAATTGAGCACTTTGGCATCAACTTGACCCGCCATGTTTGGAGGAAGAAAAATGCCCTTAAGAACATCAGCTCTACAGTCAAGCACGGAGGTGGAAACTTTGCTTTGGAATTGTTTCTCTCCTAAAATACAGGCCAGCTTTGACGCATTGAGGGGCCAATGGACAGGGCCATGTATTGTAAAATCTTGGACAAAAATCTCTCCTGAGATGTGTGCAAACCTGGTAACAACAAAAATACATCTTTACTCTGTGCTTGCCAACAAAGGTTTTTCCACCAAGTCATTTACTAAGTCATGTTTTGCTTGGGGATCAAATATTTACTTTCCTAATTGAAATGCAAACATACGTATTTTTATAACCTTTTGTATCATGTGGTTTTGATGGATTTGTGGTTCATATTTTATCTCTATCCTTTGAAGGAAACTTATGGTAAAATTATAGACACTTCATTTCATTATTGACACTGTATATGTACAATATTATGCAAAAGTTTAGTCACCACTTGGTAAATAACAGATTTTGGTGATTTTTTTAATTGAAAATATGTTAACACAGTCTCTCTTGGAAATGGAAAAATATTTTCAGCAAACATTGGTGCATAGTTTCTTTTTATGTCATAAACTGAACAAAGATAAAAAAGGAAAAAATATTGTGGCACTGTGCAAAAGTTTGGGCTTCTAGTTCTGTAATATTCTTTGGTCATCTTGCATGCACAGCTCTTTTAAGATCTACCCACAAATTTACAATGATGTTTAAATCAGGGGACTGTGATGGCCATTGCAAAACCTTCAGCTTGTGTCTCTTGAGGTATTCCATAGTGGATTTCGAGGTATGTTTAGGATCATTATCCTGTTGTAGAAGCCATCCTCTTTTCAGTTTCAGCTTTTTTACAGATTGGATTTTTCTGGTAATTAGTGGAATCCATTCTTCCCTCCACCCGTGCAATGTTTCCCGTGCCACTGGCTGCAACACAACCCCAAAACATGATAGGTCCACCCCCATACTTAATCGTTGGCAGTGTTCTTTTCTTGAAATGCTGCTCCTTTTTTCTCCAAACATGCCTTTGCTGATTGTGGCCAAATAGTTCTATTTTAACTTTAGTCCACAGCACTTGTTTTCAAAATGCATCAGGCTTCTGTAGATGTTCTGTTGCATACTTCTGTCGTTGGATTTTATGATGGGGACGCAGGTAAAGTTTTCTTTTACTTAAGGTCTTGTCTGTGCAAGCATGGCTGCCCAGTGGAACGATGCACCATCACTCCTGAGTCTACTAAATCTTCTTGCAGGTTTTTGCAGTCAAATGGGGGTTTTGATTTGTCTTTCTGACCAGCATATGAGCAGTTCTCTCCGAGAGTTTTCTTGGTCTTCCAGATCTCATCTTCCCCTGAACTGCCATCTCTTAATTACATTTCTCACTGTGGAAACTGCAAGCTGACAAAGCTTTGCTATCTTCTTGTAGCCTTCTCCTGCATAGTGGGCATCAATAACTTTCATTTTCAGAGTCTTAAACAGCTGCTTAGAGGAACCCATGGTTTTTGAGTGTCCACAAGTGTCTGCACAAGGTTTGAAGAGTCAAAGTGTTTGTTAAGCTTTGAAATTGGCATTTACTGACAGCTGTTGCCATTCATCAGATCTAACAAGCTGATTATGGTCTGAAACCTTATAAAAAGAATCTGAGACTTTGGAACTCCTAGTGTGCCCAAACTTTTGCACAGTGCCATAATAATGTTTTTATTTTTTTATTTTTGTTCAATTTATGGCATAAGAAGTAACTATGCATCAATGTTTGCTGAAAATATTGTGCATTTTTTCTAAATCCCAAGAGAGACTGTGCTAACATCTTTTCAATTTAAAAAAATCATCAAATTCGTTATTTATCCGTATTTACCTAAACTTTTGCATAAGACTGTAATTCTGACTATGGGGATTTCTTCTATTAAAGATGCATGTTGTACAATAATTCTACAAGCCCAATAGTGCCATTTGCTGAGTGTATGTATGTTTTTTACTGCAACTGTGCATACACTGCATATATTCACATATACGTACTCATCCTGGCCAAATGCACGTCACATACTAATATTTAGTTTGATCACCTTTAGCTTTGATTGAGATGCATTATATGGTGCCCAATTCATGTTCCAAGTTATGATTCTAGAACAATTCTCATTCTGAAACATGCTTGTCCTATCAGGGAAAAACAACATAAGCAGCAGCAGCAAGAGCAACATCATCATTAATGGAATAACCTGGTCATGCAGTAAATTGAAGCCTCTTTTCAGATAACCCTGACTGATAAGTAGTTTTCTTATGGCCACTGGATTGTGTCAGGAAGAAACCTATGCCAAGTTGTTTTGCAGATCGAATGGTCTGCTGTGGCGACCCCTTAATGGGAGCAGCCAAAAGACTAGCAACACAACAGTTTTTTCAGTCCAATTCATCACAAAGTGCACGCAAATGCTCTCACACTCTCTAAGTGGAATTCAGGAACATCAGTTACAGTAGCCTAATCTACATGTCTTTGGACTGTATGAGGACCCTGGGGGGAGAACATGTAAACTCAAGTAAAGAAAACAACTGATGAGATTTAGTGCTGAATTTAATGGAATTGTGTTAAGAACTGTCAAACACATTATTCAAACATGTAAAGATAGTGATGAACTTCACAGAAGAAATATGGTCATGGGAAACGATTATCAGAAATCACTTAAATGCTTGCAGAAATTGCATAAACAAATTGACAGCAGAAATCACAGATGTTTTTTTTTTAGTAGAGAAATTCTTAACAATAATTAAAATGCATTTTCTTATACAGACCAAACAGCTACAGATCCTTTGTTGCTTGACCCCTAATAAGGATGTCTGTCTGTGTGTGCGTCTCTTTCAGATCAGTGTGTAGATAAGGCTAAATTGGAGGAGAGTGAACAGAGAGCAGCTGAATTCTCAAAAAAGGTAAAGCTATTTATTCATGTATGCTTGGGTCATGGGTAGATTGCTGTATTAAATTATTACATTACTAACATTTTAGCTAGAAAATAGCTTTGGGATGATTAGTAGCTAATCCTTAACTGTATTGTATGCACACAGTATATGTGTTATATACTTGTTTGTGTTAAACCGGCAGCACATACAATAGGTATGGCTCAAGTTCTGGTGCCATATTCATAAGAGTCTAAGAATGCTCGTTGGCCAAAAACTCTTATGTCAGTCAGAAGGGGGAGCTGACCCTGTTGCTAGGAAGATTATGATACATTCTTCGGGAGGCTGTGATTTAAAAAAAAAAAAAAAAAAAAAAGACAAACACTGAGAAAGTGTATTCAGAGTCACCCAATTCTGAGATGTGACAAAGTATTGGAAAAGATTGTTCAAGATGTAAATAGTACTTAATACCTGGTGGCACTTAATGTTGACTAGTGTCGACATTATGGGCACAGTGTGTGGATGTGCATTGTCATGCAATGAAACCGTGAGTTGTTTCGGCTCCAGGCACACCCTCAAAATAAATAAATAAATAAAATAAAACAAAATCACTGCACAGTGCTCTCTTTCATGCTAATTACAAGTGAGGAATAATTTTTTTCCTTGCTTACAAATGAATTAATGATGAGATATTTGCCTTGAAAGGACAGTGCCGATAAGACTGTGGCCAACAGAAGTTTTAATGTAACCAAAGTGCAAATAATTTTTGGCTCACTTCATAGGTCTGTGTGAAGGTGTGTTTCTAAGAATATATTTTCCAGTTGTCCACAGTTGTATTATGTGTGTATTTCATGTGCATGTGTGTTTGCATGTGACTTTATAGTTTGACGAGGAGTTCAGTGCACGACAGGAGGCACAAGCTGAGCTGCAGAAACAGGAGGAAAAAGTCAAAGAGTTGGAGGGAAAGATAAACTTTTTACAGAGTCAGGTACATCATAACACACACATATACCATGATGAGAGGTTTATCAGGATTTTTTAATGTTCGAAAGACATTTATCACTGACATTCATTAGTCTGAGATACTCAACTCTTACCATAAAAGTACACCTACAGATTCGGTGAGCAAAAAAATCTGCTCCAGTTTTACATGATTCCACCTAACACCACTGCTTTACTCATATCATAATTACTCTTGTAACACGTCCAACCATCCAAAAATATTTTTAACCATATGAATTACAGAAAAGTTTTTTTGTCTACATTGATCAGAACTCACTCTTTTAATTATATATTTGTTTCATACATTTGAGGATCCAAAACCAATCTCAACAAAAATTCTGTCTGTCCAGCCAGATTTCGTCAGAACATCATGCAAAACTGCCTGAACTTTGCCTGAAAATAAACTGCGCCATAAATGAGAGTCCAGTGTTATGCACTAATATGCCCATAAGCTCAACATAAACACCTGCACCAATACTGAATATTTTTACTAGGATTACTTAATATTTTCACGGCTGAAATAACAGGACTGCAGTGGTATAAGTGAATTTAAACGCGCTGGAGTTGTTTTAAGACAAAACTTAATCTTTATCCGATAAACCTTTTCGATTTGTTATCTGATTCAGATACTCAAACTTACAAAATATTATTTTTTTCTAATAATAGGTTAAGCAGAGAGTTTTGCCATACAGAAAGACAGGCAGACATGTATGTGGGCTTCAAAGTAAAATAATATCTCAGACTACTGACCAGCTTATTTTGAGCTTTAACCTTTTAACTATTTCTAAAAACAATTTTCCTGTCAACAATTGGTATTTACACTAGGTATGATCTAAAAAAAATATCATCAGTGCCTCCTGCTTTATTATAATCCTGATGGTGTTCTGAAATAATTCCGAAATGAGGTATGTATATAATACTATGAATAGCCATTTCTTTGTTCTGTGGGCATATTAGTCAGTTTCTTTCTGGAAAAGTAGAAATGCAGTTCTATTAATGCAGCTACTCCTTGGCTAATTCTGTAGAATTTAAACATTTCAATCAAATGTGTCAAACTGTTTGATTTAATCGATAGTCAATCTTCTCTTTAAAGTGTAGGATTGGGTTCCACATAATTATCAAATTGTGCTATTTTATTCTTTTTATAATTGGAATAAGGGATTGCATTTCCACATATCCATAAGAAATACACAAGGATTCTTGCAGAAGATGCCTCATGTTTCATACTTAATCTAATTTGAAATTCTTGTGGTTGCTGAAGATCTGAAAGAGAGTAGAATTAAATAAAAAAGTACCATGGGAGCCCTGCCCCACAATTTATTCTCCTTGACTTACAAAATTGCCACATTTGCAGAGGGATAACTGGAATATGCCATTCCTCGTGTGCTTCTTCCTCCTTTTTATTCATTTATGTGCATTCCTCACTCCTGCCCTTTATCTGGCTTGAGTGCATTATACAGTAGTTGTTTCACCCACTTGTTTCTCCACCATCTTAGCTTCCCTTGTTTATTATTCACATGGCTCCTGCACATTTTCATTATGGTAGGCTTTTCTTTGCTTCCTCCTTTTACTTGCTAGCACCTACAGTATTTGATGGCACTCAATGCTATATACCTACTGCATAATATATAATCTATAATCGTGGTTATTTAATATTATTTCTAAAGTGAGGTTACATATTTTCAAAGAAAATCACACATTTTGTTCTTAAACTCTTAAACTGCTTTTTACCATTGTGTTTGTTGTAGTTTAACATTTGAAATCCATCTATCCTTTTCCTCTTTGTGTTAAAGCTCAACATATTAATAGATACTGAAGTAGAACTAATTCTAGAAGATTTTCACTCTTCTTCCATGCATTCTGGTGTCATGGCCTTACACTACTTCTTTGCTTCAACAGCCACTACTAGGGAACCAGTAAAGTGCCAACCAAACTGAAATTAATCATGAATTAATTCCATATGCACTATCAAAAAAATAATAATAATAAAGATTACAAAGATGGTAAAGTTGCTTTCTTCTTTTTCAGACCAAAAGCAGATTTAATTTTTTCATACAAAGACTATTTTTGTTCTGCATAGTAACATTAATGCATTGTGCCAATGAAGCTTTGGTTAAGAAGGTCTCTGGGTCTTTTTCAGTTGCCCTGTTTCATGTATGCATGTAATGAACTAGACCAAGAGATACACAGTATTTGTACTGCAAGAATAGTAATTTACTCAAACTTGAAATTAGGGCTGCAACAACTGATCAATAAAATTGATAATTATCGATAATGAAATTCGTTGTCAACGAATGCCTGTTATCGATTAGTTGGACTGCTCACATTACTGAGGAGCGCGACCACAAGATGCACAAATACACAAAGATACACACATTTAACACAATATCAGTGAATATCAGTGGTCTCAGGTTTTAATTTGGTTAATGAACTGCTATATGTGCTTCTTCTTACTTTCTGATATCAGGAGAAATGCAATCTCACACACAAAGTGGAGTGTCTCAGTGGATTTTCTCTTGTTTATTCTCAGAAAAAATGTCTTACGTTAAATGCTTGATCACATACATATGTTAATACATGGGACAGCATGCGCACAAAAAGAGAGCTGGGAGCATGGAAAGGTTAACACAGGCAAAAAAAATGTCAGGAAACATTAAAAGTTGCCCTTTTAAATATTAACAGAATCTAATCCATTAGTTACTTTAAAACACAATCCTAGAGATGATTAAGATCATGCATATGAAGAGCAACATAAGAACCGTAAAGAAACAGATACAGAACAAGAAATAAGTGACTGTATGCTGTCAAAATTCAAGAGTCAAGCATACAGAAAAGAAGTAAGCAGATAAATAAAAATGATAAATCATAAAGTAAGGAGCAAGCAAACCAAACATGGAGCATAAAGGACCTCTGTTTGTTTTGCCATGTTATTCATAAGTCACAACTTATGTATGCATCAATATGGGGAATATATGTACAGCATTGATCATCAACCATAGGTTAAACTCCTCCATTCTTAGGGTACACGACCTGACTATTCACGAGGCCACCACTCTATTAGCATTTAGGTCCCAATATCATTATGGCTTGTGAAAGAACAGTTGATCATTGATTCTGCCCCCTATAAACTATGCAAATGTCTGCAAAATGAACATCATTTGACATCACTTTTTTGATGACTACCCAAAAACAACACAAAATTTGTGCAAACTACAACCATTTTAAGCATGCAAAGATTAATATCATAAATGTCAACAAAAAAAATTAAGTGCGGGGAAACAAACAAACAAAACAAAATCTGACAAACAAAACTGTGTGAACCATATTTTCCATGAGATATGCTTCTTTTTTTGTAAAAATAAATAAATAAAAAAAATAACTAAAGAGCAGAAAAATAGAAGCACTATCACAAGATGGAAATAAATTATTAGAATAGAGATATTAGAAATATATATACGCCTAGTTTTAGACCACAATAATTCATTAGTATGGTATAAGGCCTCCTTTTGCAGCCAATGCAGCATCAAATCGTCTTGGGAATTCAATTCAACTCAACTTTATTTGTATAGCGCTTTTACCAATTGTCATCGTTGCAACGCAGCGTTACACAATCAAAAGAAAAATTTAAGTTTGTATGAAATGTGAATGTGTATGAATCAAAATGGTCAGATAGTCCCCGATGAGCAAGCCGAGGGCAACAGTGGGAAGGAAAAACTCCTTGAGATGGCAGTAGGAAGAAACCTTGAGAGGAACCAGACTCAACAGGGAACCCATCCTCATTTGGGTAAAACAGAAAGCAGGGATTGAACTGCATTAATACTATGTGTTAGGTGGCAGGCAGTTCAGTATTACAGTTGTTAACAGATGTTAATTGATGTTAATATCGAGTCCAGGTAGTTATTGGAGGCTCAGGCAGACTTGTAGGAAATTCCAGTCCTGAACTATCGAGCGACTACAGCCAAGTCCTCAGAGAAACAGCTGTCAACATCAGTTGAGGCCAGGACAGTCTTCAAAGTAGAGTGAAATCGTCCCCAGACACCGGACAAATCCTGAAGAGACACACGGGCATCCATGTGACGAGATATCCAACCAAAAGCGGGGCACCAGGAAGAGTCAGACAGGTCCACAGGGCAGAGGGATTCTGGATCAATGGCAGCTCAGGAACGACGTGTAGCTCGACAGAGAGGAAAAGAGAGAGAAGGGGGAAGGGGAAGAGGAGAGATAACAGTTAGGTATGGTCACTGTCACATAATGTATAAGGTGAATGTATATTTAGTGTAGAGTGCAAGCAAGTCAAGTAGGCTTTTATTGTCATTCCAACCATATACAGTTAGTACACAGTGAAACGAAACAACGTTCCTCCAGGACCAGGGTGCTACATACATGCAACAACATAAATTTACAACTTACATTTTTACATTTTTAAGTTACTCTAAAAGAAGAATTATCAAATAACTATACAAAAATTCACAATAGACAAAGTGCACGTGCAAATGTGCAAACAAAGAGGTACATGACAGACACAACAATGTAACACACATAACAGTACTTTTTTGATGAAGGATGAATTGAGGTACTGGAAAGAGCAGCCGTAAACAGTTTACATTTTGACAAGTGTATTTGTGTGTGCAAATAGCAGTCAAATAAATATTGTGCAAAAAATTGCGATGAGCAGCACAGGTAGGTAGGTATGAGCAGATTGAGATGGGTGTACATCAGTGTGATTGTGCATGTCTGTTTATCAGTTCAGTCTAGATGTTATTTAGTTCGTCTGAGTGATTTGAGTGTGTGTGTGTGTGTGTGTGTGTGTGTGTGTGTGTGTGTGTGTGTGTGTGTGTGTGTGTGTGTGTGTTTATCAGTCCAGTCCCTTTGTGTTAAGGAGACGGATGGCTTGCAGATAAAAACTGTTTCTCAGTCTGGATGTGAATGCCCGAATGCTTCTATACCTTTTTCCAGATGGGAGGAGGGTGAAGAGTGAGTGTGATGGATGTGTCCTGGTCAGCCACAGTGCTGGTGGCTTTGCGGGTGCAGCGTGTGGTATAAATGTCCTCGATAGAAGGGAGAGAGACCCCGATGATCTTCTCAGCTGTCCTCACTTATCCGCTGTAGGGTCTTGCGGTCTGACATGGTACAATTTCCAAACCAGACAGTGATGCAGCTGCTCAGGATGCTCTCAATAGAAGGTGGTGAGAATCGGTGGTGGAAGCTGTGTCTTTCTCAGCCTTCTCAGGAAGAAAAGACGTTGTTGGGCTTTCTTATGCAGAGAGCTGGTGTTGAAGGACCAGGAGAGATTCTCCTCCAGGTGGACGCCCAGGAATTTTGTGCTCTTGACGATCTCCACAGAAGAGCCGTCGATGCTGAGCGGAGAGTGATCGCTCCGAGTCCTCCTGAAGTCAACAACCATCTCTCTTGTCTTTTCGACGTTCAGAGCCAGGTTGTTGTCTTTACACTAGTCCGTTAGCCTCTGCACTTCCTCTCTGTACGCTGACTCGTCGTTCTTGCTGATGAGACCCACCACGCTCGTGTCATCAGCGAACTTGATGATATGAGTGGAGCTGTGTGTCGCTACACAATCATGAGTCAGCAGTGTGAACAGCAGGGGACTGAGCATGCAGCCCTGGGGGGCCCCAGTACTCAGTGTGGTGGTGCTGGAGGTGTAGCTCCCGATCCGCACTGCTTGAGGTCTTTCGGTCAGAAAGTCCAGGATCCAGTTACAGAGGGAGGTGTTCAGGCCCAACAAGCTCAGTTTCCCAATCAGGTGTTGGGGGATGATTGTGTTGAATGCTGAACTGAAGTCTATGTACAGCATTCTGACGTAAGTGTCTTTCTTGTCAAGATGTGACAGTGCCAGGTGGAGTGTGGTGAAGATGGCGTCGTCCGTTGAACGGTTTGGATGATACGCGAACTGCAGGGGGTCTAGTGAGGGGGGCAGCAGGGTCTTGATGTGTTTCATGACGAGCCGCTCGAAGCACTTCATGATGATGGGTGTGAGTGCAACAGGGCGGTAGTCATTGAGACAGGACACAGAAGACTTCTTCGGCACGGGGACGATGGTGGTAGATTTAAAGCATGTGGGAACGACGGCGCTGCTCAGAGAGATGTTGAATATGTCGGTGAGAACACCTGCCAGCTGTTCTGCACATTCTCTGAGCACTCTGCCTGTGTTGTCTGGTCCAGCAGCTTTACGTGGGTTGACTCTGCGTAGAGTTTTCCTCACATCAGCCGTGGTGAGACACAGCACCTGGTCGTTCGGCGGAGGGGTGGTCTTCCTCGGCGTCACTTCATTCTGCATGTCGAACCGTGCGTAGAAGTTATTCAGCGCATCTGTAAGGGAGCCGTCACTGTCACAGGTAAGTGATGTCGTCCTGTAGTTAGTGATAGCTTGTATACTCTGCCACATGCACCGTGTGTCACCGCTGTCCCTGAAGTGATTGTGGATTCTCTGGGCGTGTGCGTGCTTCGCCTCTCTGATGGCCCGCGACAGTTTGGCCCTTGCTGTTCTTAGGGCCGCCTTGTCCCCTGCTTTGATGGCAGAGTCTCTGGTTCTCAGTGGTTCAGCAGAGGACTCCGGCAGGACTAACTACAAAAGTATAACTAAAAGGGAGAGCTAGAAGGAAACACAGACATGAGATGTAAACCAACCAATCACCTCACCGTCAACAAACCTGAGTGATCAATGAGAGTGGGGAAGACAGCATCGAAACATACCAGTTAACCATAATACTCTGTCCATGAGTCCCCCAGATCTGTTCCTTTACCTAAGGCAAATCTATTTGCAAAATGCTTGGTTAAATAAATAGGTTTTTAGCCTAGACTTAAACACTGAGACTGTGTCTGAGTCTTTGTAGGAAAAAGCTCTGCCCCCTGCTGTACTTTTTATATTACATGGTACTGACAAGTAGCCTGCATCCTTTCATCGAAGTAGGCGTGGCGGATCATAAGACACTAGCAGTTCACTCAGATACACAACGCGAGACCATTTAATGCTTTATACAGTAGTATCTAAAAATCGTTGCGAAATTTCACAGGGAGCCCATGCAGTGTAGATAAGATAGGGGTGATGTACTCGTATCTTCTGGTTCTAGTGATGACTCTGGCTGCTGGATTCTGAACTAATTGAAGCTTGTTTATGCAAATAGTTGAACAACCAGACAGTAAAGTGTTGCAATAGTCCAACCTAGAGGTGATAAAAGCATGAGCTAGTTTTTGTGCATCGTTTATTGACAATATATTCCTTAACTTGGCAATATTTCTGAGGTGAAAGAATGCTATCCTGGTGATGTTGTCTACATTAGCTTTAAATGAAAGACTAGAATCTATAATCTCACCAAGGTCTTTTACTGTTGCATAGAACAGAAAGAACTGTTGTAGAACAGAAAATCTAAAATTACAGTGTGATCTAAAATCTTGCTTCTAGCTGCATGCGGTCCTATGACTTATCAGGATTAAGCCAAAGGAAGTTAATTAGCATCCAGTCTCTTATATCCGTTATGCATTGCTCAATTTTAGCAAGCTGGTTTCTATCATCTGGTTTTGCTGAGACGTATAACTGTTTGTTGTTAGCATAACTGTGAAAATTAATATAATGCTTATGGATTATGTTGTCCAAAGGAAGCATGTAAAGGAAAAAAGCAGTGGGCCTAAAACCGATCCTGTGGGACACCAAACTCCAGTAGAGAACATGCAGAATAATCACCATTTAAATCTACGTACTGATAACGATCAGTGAAATAGGATCTAAGCCAGGAGAGGGATGTTCCCTTAATTCCTACTACATTTTCTAATCTGTGAAGTAGAATACTGTGATCAATGGTGTCAAAAGCTGCACTGAGTTCAATTAACACAAGCATAGTTGCGCAACCCTGATCAGAGGCCAATATGAGGTCATTTACTACTTTAACGAGTGTTGTCTCTGTGCTGTGCTGAGGCCTAAATCCTTACTGATACAGTTAATGTATGTTATTTCTATGTAGATATGAGCATAGCTGCTCCGCTACTATCTTTTCCAGAATCTTAGAGATAAAGTGGAGGTTTGATATCGGCCTGTAATTGGAATTTCTCATTGTTTGAGAAAATGTGTCGGTATAAGATCTAATATACAGGTTGATGAATTTGCAGAAGAGATGAGTTAAATTAGTTCATTCTCTTCAAGGGGAGTAAAGTATTCTAAGTTCCGATCTGACATGGTTAGTTTAACATCTGCATCAATTACATTGTCTGGTTTCAAAGCCTCAAATTTATGCCTAATGTTTACAATTTTATTATTTAAAAAGTTCATGAAGTCCTCATTACTGTCTGTTGTTGTTGTGGAGATTTCTGCAGTGGTGTTATTTCTGGTTAATTTAGCGACGGTATTAAATAAAAATCTAGGATTATTTTTGTTATTTTCTATAAGAGTGGAGAGATACGTTGATCTAGCTACACTCTGTGCTTTTCTATAGTTCAGGATGCTCTTCTTCCATGCTATTTGAAACACTAACAATTTAGTTTGACGCCATTTACGTTCTAATTTCCAATCTGTAATTTTTAAACTGCGTGTGTGATCTTTATACCAGGAAGCAAGTTTCTTATCTCTAATAATTTTCCTTTTAGCTGGAGCTACGTTATTTAAGGTATAACAGAATGTCGACTCTAAATATTCAGTCAACTGATCGAGTTCTGTGGAGTCAGATGGCGATCTAATCAAAGTTGGTAATTCTGGGAGAGGGCTCATTTTACTCAGGCAACCAATCAGTCTTTCACATTTATCATGATGCTAGCATGATGGTAGTGTGATTAGCATGACGCCTAGCTTATTAGCATGTTGCTAGCATTATGATAACTACATTAGCATGTTGCTAGCAATATCAGTAGAATGTTGATATTATGATGCTAGAGTGCTTAGCATGTTGCTAGGATGGTGTTTAGCCAATTAGCATGTAGCTGGCATTATGCTAAAAAAATCCCATAGATTTAACATTGATACCAACTTTGATGGATTCTAGTGCAGGGTGAGAATGTCTTAGGAATTTCAAATTTACCACATGTGAAGAGGCTGGCAAGCTGTGTCAGACAGACCCCGCAAGGAGGTATAGGTTTTACCCCCGGAGGGGCAAGAGGTCCCCAAATTTGCCCCATAGACATATAATGGGGAATAAATCCCATAGACTTAACATTGAGGCCAAATTTGACGGATTGAACTGCAGAGTGAGAATTTGGTAGAAATCTCAAATTCACCACATTTGAAGAGGGTCGCAAGCTGGGTATTACGAGGGCATAAGTTTTGCCCCCGGGGCAGAAAAGGTGCCCAAATTTGCCCCATTTAAATATAATGCAGATTATGGAGCATAACTACTACAGTATCGTTTGTGGTAGTTTGATGAAAGAGGTGTCAAATCATGCGTCTAGTTCGGGATTGGGGTGCTAAGACTTTTCTGAGGGGGAGTGGTTAATTGCCCCCGCAGGGGCAATTAACCAAATAAAGGGGCTTGACATGACTTTTCTAAGGGGCGAGTAGTAAACTGCCCCAGCAGGGGCAATTACCATACAATGGTAAATTCCATAGGAACTTAGAAACTGAATTTAACCGTGGATCCCAATGTCATAGAGACATGGGGGAGGGCTCATTTTACTCAGGCAACCAATCAGTCTTTCACATTTATCATGATGCTAGCATGATGGTAGTGTGATTAGCATGACGCCTAGCTTATTAGCATGTTGCTAGCATTATGCTAACTACATTAGCATGTTGCTAGCAATATCAGTAGAATGTTGATATTATGATGCTAGAGTGCTTAGCATGTTGCTAGGATGGTGTTTAGCCAATTAGCATGTAGCTGGCATTATCCTAAAAAAAATCCCATAGATTTAACATTGATACCAACTTTGATGGATTCTAGTGCAGGGTGAGAATGTCGTAGGAATTTCAAATTTACCACATGTGAAGAGGCTGGCAAGCTGTGTCAGAAAGACCCCGCAAGGAGGTATAGGTTTTACCCCCGGAGGGGCAAGAGGCTCCCAAATTTGCCCTAGTGAATTATAATGGGGATTTTGGAGTGTTTTGTCATACACCTATAAACGAGGTGTCAAATCGTGCGGCTTATCCAGGATTGGTATGCTAAGACTTTTTTGAGGGGGCGGGCAGTAAATTAATCTCCCAAAAATATCCCATAGACTTAACATTGAGACCAAATTTGACGGATTGAAGAGCCGAGTGGGAATTTGGTAGAAATCTCAAATTTATCATGATGCACATAAGCCACGCCCCCTAGCAACATCATTAGCATGCTGTTAGCATGTTGCTAACATGATTAGCATGTTGCTAGCATTATGCTAACAAAATTAGCATTTCGCTAGCATTATGCTAATTATATTAGCATGTTGCCAGCATGATGCTAACAATATTAGCATGACGCTAGCATTATGCTAACTATATTAGTCAAGTCAATTTTATTTATATAGCGCTTTTAACGATTGACATTGTCGCAAAGCAGCTTTACACAATAAAAAGAAGTAAGTCTGTATGCAATGTGTATGAATCAAAATGATAAAATTGTCCCTGATGAGCAAGCCGAGGGCGACGGTGGCAAGGAAAA
>JAAGKR010006372.1:0-43443 GCA_011419295.1 Clarias macrocephalus | reverse complement strand
TGTGTGGCATTGACCTGCTCTCTGATCTGAGCTGCTGTTAACCTGCGATTTCTGAGGCTGGTGACTCGGATGAACTTATCCTCCGCAGCAGAGGCGACTCTTGGTCTTCCTTTCCTGGGGCGGTCCGCATGTGAGCCAGTTTCTTTGTAGCGCTTGATGGTTTTTGTGACTGCACTTGGGGACACTTTCAAAGTTTTCCCAATTTTTCGGACTGACTGACCTTCATTTCTTAAAGTAATGATGGCCACTCGTTTTTCTTTACTTAGCTGCTTTTTTCTTGCCATAATACAAATTCAATCTCTTTGAATGAGAAGGTGTGTCCAAACTTTTGGTCTGTACTGTATGTTAAGATTGCAACATTAAATAAATGAAACAGCTAAACTTATCACTACATGTTTGCTTCAAGGTCTACCACTGCTGAAGACTAGCCCCCCCACCCCCTTCTGTGTACTCATTTGACTCCATGAGGTTATTGTTATTGCGGGTGATTAGTCAAACGGAGTCATGTGATTATTGTTGCTACATCTGATTGGTGAAACACAGTCACGTGGTAGATCCACCGGCTGCATTTCTCTGGCAAACACAAAGAATATCTAAGTGTTGAATAAATGGTAAGAAAAGTAACGAGTCAAGTGCAGCCGAATGTAGCGGAATAAGAGTAGCATTTCTTCTTCACAAATCTACTCAAGTAAAAATAAAAAGTATGGTGCTGTAAAACTACTCATAGAAGTTACATTTTTTCAAAAAGTTACTCAAGTAAATGTAACGGAGTAAATGTAACTCGTTACTACCCACCTCTGCACGTGTTATGTTGCTATATACACTGTATAGCAACAAAAAAAAATTGCACTTTAGAAGGGTCAAATTATTGGGCTGCATCAAGACAACAACTAAGGAAATTTTAAATGACTGGAAATGGGTAAAGAACTCTTCAACACACTAATAAACCTGGAAGGATAGTGCTGAACTATCAACTTTGTTGAAGAAATGTGGTCAGAAAAAATCATGAATGGAGATCACTTAAACACTTAAAAAATTTTTTAATAAAAACAAAGCCGTACCTTTGTTTAATAGTAAGAGTAAGTTTCACAGGATTGAGACTAAACGGCCGTGTGTCCAAAAGAAAACCAATTGTTAATGAGAATAATCAGAAAAAAAGAGCAATGGGCGCATCAGGGTTGGAAGGGAAGTGCATGAAGCGATGGAGCCGTCAGGCATAGTGCCCACTGTACAAGCCACTAGAGGAAGTGTTATGATCTTCGGTTGTTTCTAGGCTCAGCAACCGGACGACCTGAATGTACTGAATGACCAGGTTATCACATCCATAGATTTTTATGTTCTTTGAATGGCACAGGGCACATTCCAGGACTCAAATTGTAAAAGAGTTTCTGGGAGCATGAGTAATCATATTCATACATGAACTGGCCACCACATTGTCTGCTGTAATCAAAGCTAAAGGTAAATAAAAGCTATCTAAAAGTGTGCAACTTTTTTTTTTTTGGACCTGGCAGTGTACATTTATGGTCTCTTACACTGGAACTGTGTTTGTTGTGTCATACACTCGTACATACACACCCACATACATACAGGCAGACTCACAGACGATTATTATCACTAACACCAATGTCAAACAAGAGACCCTGAGAGCTTGTGGGAATGAAAGAACAACTTCATACACACACAAACACACAGAAGTACAGGTTATCCTCAGTGTTTTCTTGCTCAACACTTCACTTTATCCCCTCATATCAGGCCTTCCAGCCTTTAAGTCATGCTCTTGGCAGGGCATGCAAGGAAACCATCTTTTTTACACTCATTGGCTCCACTTGCATCATGGGCCTAAATGAGATTTGAGATTTGTTCAGTGCACAGGAGTGAGTTAGCTATGAAATTGCTACCATTGAGGTAATGGTTCCATGGATTAGCTTTTAGTGCTCTGGCTCTGCAAGCCTCGCCCTCTGCCAGGTTCTGCTGCAGGTTTCTGATGCTGCTAACATTTAAAGTCAGCGTTTGATGTGTGTGACAGGGTGTAGAGGTATAAACACTGCCTTCTGTGCTGTTGCCAGAGTCATGTACTATGGCACTTCTTACAAGCCCTGTTGGGTTTTTACTACCAACCATCACCAATGATGAGTGCCATGCACTGGGCTTGGACTGGAAATTATACTTGTTTTGATCTATTTCCATGATGCCTTGTTTATTTGCTCACATTAAATGACTGGACAGGTTGAAGTTTTTGATGCTTTTCAGTAAAACAGTAACATGAGCAGACAAACTCATGCATTCATTCATTGTTATTAAATGTTTAATCCTGTTCAAGGTCACAGTGGATCTGGAGAATATTATGAGAAGACTTTTATGATACAATAACACACTCAAGTCCTTTGCAATTGACTCTGCACACACATAAAAACTATAGCTCATTCACCTGCTGGCATGTTTTGGGAAGGTGGAATGCCCTGCTAGGAAAACTATATGGGCATGTGGAGTATATATACAAATCTGCAGTGGTTACCCAAGTTTCGGTCTGAGCTCTACCACCATGCCAAGTACTCAGGTTTAATAAGGAAAGGTGCTGATAGAATATGGACTGTGTAAAAGTGGCCTATCTAAACTTGCACAACACTGCCCACTCGTGGTCAGTGCTAGTAGAGCCATATTTAAAGAAGAAAAAAAAATTGCTGCATACTGGAGTCATGAAAAGCCTGCAGTGTGTGAGGTCTAATTCTCAATCACTGCACCGCAGCGCAGCACCCATGTTTAACAGAACAGCTTTGACATTTGGCATGGAAATCTATCAATGCTGTGTTACAGACCTAATTAAATCATAAATCACTATCCTAGAGATTCTAGATACCAGTACAATACGGTAATTTTTACATGGGGGGATCTATAAAGAAACAGGGACTCATTACAAAATGGCACAGATAACTACGTAAAAAAAAACAGCATTTAAAACTGTAATCCATGTACTGACTTTCCTTTAATAGTCTGTGTGGGAAGCGATAATTTCGTACATAAAATCGAATAAGAGCTGTGTTGAATGTAAATATACAAGAAAAAAAATGTCTCTACCACACCTCCTGCAAAGATTCAGATAAGACGCAGCCCATACAAACCAAGCCATGCATTCCACAGCCAACTTAACATATATATATATTGAGACCATACCCACACAAAAACATTTCCAAAGGCTTAAAAAGAAAATGGCAAGGAACAAAACGAAGAAAGCGAACAAAGTCTGGAGGATAAAAAAGCAGCAACATGAGTGGAAATGTAAGAAAAAGAAAAAACACAAAGTACAATGGAAAGTGATGCAATGATGGCAAAAGTTATTTAAAATATGTATAGAAGAAACATAGAATGAGAGGATAGGGACTGGAAAAACAATATACCTAGGCATGTCCGAATCAAGAAACTGTCTGCAAAAACACAAAACAAGATTCTGTTAGTGGACTTGAGGCCAGAGGTGTCAGTGCAAGCATCATCCATGATGTTATTGGTGAAGGTTTGTTGTTTGACAGTTAACCGACTGTAAGGATGCGGTTACAGCGGCCATCTTGATAAAGGTTCACTTAATAGAATAGTACAGTCAGCACAAATGGCTAAGCCTCAGCTTTAATGCCTGGTTCTGTCTTCTGGGTTACTCCTTTGGCTGTAGTCTTTGAGATTATGCTTGATGTAAAGATTACACTGAAAGACAGGAGATTGTGATTGCATGGAAAAAGAACTAGGAGATTTAAGTTTGTCAAACAGAGTATTGTTTTTTTAAGGCATATTTACTTAATCGACAAAGAGATTGTCTGCTATTCCTTTAAATACTATTGATCAGAAAGAGCTTTTTCTAGCTCTGATATTGATTCCTATTTAAGTTTCTACAAATCTGTTTGTTTTAATGGATTATATTTTCTGTAGTAACAGATAATTAACACGAGAGACTTTGCACATTACATGGCTAATAATGAACTGTCAGAACAAGGAGAACATACACTGATAAGCCATAACCTTATGATCTACTGCCTACCATTGAGTAGGTCCCCCTTTTACCACCAAAACAGTAATGACCTCTGTGTTCTGACACCTTTCTATTGGAACCAGCATTAATCTTTTTCCCAATTTCAGCTTGAGTAGTACTCTTCTACTGATAGCAGAATAGAAGCCTTTACTCCCCATGTGCATCAGTAAACATTGGCACCCCATGACCCTGTTGAACGTACACTGATTTTCCTTCCTTGGATCACTTTTGGTACAATATGTTCTGACCACTGCAGCTTGTGAACATCCCATAAGAGTTGTCTAGCCATTACAATGTGGCCCTTCTCACACTAGCTACAGTTTCAATATCTTATTACAGTGGGTGGGGTATATTAGGCAGCAAGGAAAGTCTTTTTCCTGATACTGATGTGTTGGAATCAGAAAAAAATGGGCAAGCATAAGAATTTGAGTAACTTTGACAAGGGCCAAATTGTGATGGTTGAAAGACTAGGTCAGAGCAACACCAACACTGCAGTTCTTGTGAGATGTTCCTGGTCTGCAGTGGTCAGGACTTACCAAAAGTGATCCATGGAAGGGAAACCGTTGAACTGGTGACAGGGTCAGGGGTGGCCATGGCTTACTGATGCACATGGAGAGCAAAGATTGTAGATCGAAGTGATGAAAAGGTTAATGCTGTTTGTGATAGAAAGATAACAGAACACACAGTGCATCGCTGTTAGTGTGGCAAAAGGGGGACCTACTCAATATTAGGCAGGTGGTCATAATGTTATGGCTGGTCGGTGTATAATTGTTAAGGTGAAGCTTTCTGTAAGGAGACTCCAGAGAGCGCTTTCTAATGGTAAGTAATTTCTACTTCATCGGTAAGTCCTAAGGACACAGGATTTTACACTCTGTAACATGACCAGCTGTGAGTTTTCTTTCTTTGGTTGGTTGTTTTTTAATTTTATTCCCATTAAAAGAGAAAAAGAAAGGGGGTTGATCATGAGGTGCTATAATATACAGTTATGTTTAAAAGTCAGTATGTTTTTGTCTTTCCCTCTTGGCATTGACATACAGACAAACTTTTGCTTTTATAGAGGGTTGCACACCTGCTCAATTAAACAAGGACTGATGAGTAACTTGCAAATGATGCAACATATGCTTTTAAATCCTGCGGAAGCAGTAAAGGGATACTTATTATTGCACACGTTTTTTTTTTTATCTTAATTTTTGTTAAATAAATAATGGCACTGTGGAAAAAAAGTTATAAGTTGTTGTTCGTCTGAGGTTGCATTTTCCTTATACTAACAAATGCTGTGATCAGATTTTACACCAAAAAAATGTAGAATTTAAAGAAGTGGCACTAACTTTTACACATGACTGAACATGATAACAACATTAAATTTAACTATAAATGGTGAAACATATGACATGTTGTCTATTTATACATTAGAATTCCTTAAAATTAACCATTCGTTGAAAAATGACTGTGGTATAAAGAGGTATTATATATTTTGGCACATGCTGGTGTACAACAATAATCAGTATCACATCAGGCCTGGTCACACCACTCTGTTTTTGATTGCATTTCGGTAACAGCACATTTTAAAATGCTTTTATTCTTTATGTAAAGAAGTGAATTACCTCTGCATTAAAAAATCTAAAAATATCACAGCAAATTACATTATTCATTGTAAATTACAGGTATATTACAGTTTATATGATGCTTCTATAAGTGATGGTAGAGTGAAAGCTAATGATGTAAGGTGTATTATACTCTGATATGAAAAGTGGTCACATCAACTGAAGTGCGCATCATGCTATGAGTTACAATAAGATTAATGCAAGTAGGTTAAGAGCAGGTTTCTAACAAATGTTAGGATTCATTTATTTAGGGGTTTTATGTTATTGGTGTTGGTATTGTTAGTAATGAATGAAATACACACTTAACATCTATAGGATTTGAACAAGAATGTGTAAAGTGCTGCATGCAGATCACAACCATGCAATAGTTTCAATAGAGATGTCTGGCTCTCTATCCTTAGAGTGGACAGTGTTAGTAGTGTCTGAGTGGTGGAGAAAAAATGGGGCCGAATGGACAGAGTTGATGGATGAATGGACAGATGGATAATGGACACAAAGTCACACAGCCAGCAAGGAGGTGAACTAGAGAACTGTCACTGTATTTTTCACTGTAATTCACTGAGGATTAAAGCATTAGAAGTCAAAAGGACTAGACTTTTGTTTCATTTAAGCATGTGACATCCTTCATCTCGAATGAGAGAACCATATTCTGGATACAAATAAAATGAAAAGAGAAATAAAAGGTAATACACCTACAGTCATTCGAATTATATGTATTCAGCCTTCATAACACATTCAGAAGCATAAACTGTGTGAATACAGTTCATAAATAAATACTGTATTATTTATGGAGGGGTCAAAACCTGTGAGATGGCAATTTTTTATTGGGGGTGTGGTCAAGTTAACAGTTGCGAAACAGGGGAGGGGTCAAGGTGAACAAGTGGTATATAAATGTTTTCATGCTTATTAAACTAATACTAAGTCCCAAGCAATCCATGCAATAGTGGCACCACCATTCCCTTAACCCATATTTACTGTAACATCATGTGGGCTTTGGGACAGGAGTGTGTGTTTGTAATGCTGGAAATGCTGACAACTCACAGGCTGGCCCTGACATCACTGCCATGCAGAGTAACATAAAAAGCAAATGTTTTCCAGTTCAGAATCGTTCTTTTCCAACTACAGTTGGCACTATTGCCAGTGCGGTTTGATTCTCAAGTACCCCCCTGAGTGAGGCCTTTTAGGAGATCAATGAAACACAACTAGTGCTGCATCATTTCTATCTGGGGGAAAAAAACTATGCTTTTGATGTGATCTCTTTTAGGTTTTGCACTTTACCGCATGTCAGCACTCTGGCTGCTTATATGAGATAAGATGCCAAGGCAGAAATGACAAGAATTAAAGAGCTGCAAAATGTGTAGCTTGTCATAAAAGAAAAATCTGCTGAGCTTAAGAAAAGGTCTGACGTGCTTGGTGGTTTATAATTTAGATATAATTCTGTGCATTTGGATTATCAGCAAGTTTAAGATTAAATGAATGCTCAAGGTGTGCTACTTTCCAATTACTTTAGAGGACTTTATAAAAATAAAACTCCCATTCAACCTTCTTGCTACTCAGAATGATAAAGTGAAGTACTATGAATGCTGGAAAACAACCTATATCTGAAAAAAAAGTCTTTCTTTAGGGCTTTTTACACCTCATTTGAGGGGCAAATAAAATGACACATTTCAAGAAAACAGCCAATAAACATGTGAATACCCAACAGACCCATAGGAATATATATATATATTTCAAAAGATTGGGATCATTTTCTAACTCCATGGCTGTTCCTGATTTTTATTTCTTTCTACATTGTAAAGCAATGCTGAAGGCGCACAATAATACAATATGCAATAATCTCTTTTGAACAGTTGAGATGTATCTGCTACTGCCTTTATAACGGCTCTAACCCGAGGTGTGGTTTGTTAATTGGTGACTTTTGAGGGCTGGTAACACTAAATGAACTTCTCCTCTGCAGCAGAGGTAGGTCTTGATCTTGCCTTCTTGGGAAGGTCTTCATTAGAGCCAGTTTCATCATAGTGCTTGATGGGATGTGCAAAAGCACTTGATAATACTGTTCTTGTAAGAAGTATTCCAGAAAGGCTGACTTCCGTGTCTTAAAATAACAAGTGACTGTTGTTGTTTACCTAATTCCATAGGTGTTATTTCATAGTTTAAAAATTCCCAGTATTGTTGTAGAATGTAGAAAATAAATCACTAAACAAAAACAGAAATTTGCAAGTGATCCCAAACTTCTGAGTGGTAGTGTACATATATATATATATATATTAGATTATATATAAAGAGAGAGTTTCCTTCTAAAAAGAAATAAAAAGATTAAGACTATTAATTCAGATAATTTTTTTTATAATATAATGATTTAGAAACCTGCCTGTCATCTGGAGATGGCTGTATGTATCCAGTAGACAGGATATTAAGGGACAGAATGTTGGGGTCTATGATGGTTTCATCTGCTTCTGGGGTGTTTCGAATGCGGCCTAGAACACATACAGATCCTTAAACAGATGCCGTTATGTATTTTTTAAAAGCTTACTGTAATTTTCACATTTAAATGACAGCATTTGGGGAAGGACAGGAAGCTAACTCACCTACAACCAGCTCACGAACCTCTTTCCAATTAATGTCACCCCCTGTCTCGTGCACTATAGTCACTGTTACTCTTCTTTGGATTCCCTGTGGGAACAAAGAGTTGTCTAGTTTATGAAGCATGCTTGAAGACATAGTAGGTGTATAGTACTTGATATAGTATATGTAGACATAAGTGGGTTTTAAGTGATCCGGATCAGTAGGAACAGTAAGATAAGCAGACCTGGTGTAACAGGAAAGTGCCATGACAGGGCATTCCAC
The DNA here is from genome assembly GCA_011419295.1 of Clarias macrocephalus. Lineage (NCBI taxonomy): Eukaryota > Metazoa > Chordata > Actinopteri > Siluriformes > Clariidae > Clarias > Clarias macrocephalus. Next base: position 34,977 of record JAAGKR010006372.1, on the reverse strand, counting down.
CTCTGTGGTCCACGACAGCGGGGATGTAGCTATATAATAATAATAATAATAATAATAATAATAATAATAATAATAATAAAAATAAACCTCACACCATAAATTTCCATCACAGAATGAACATTTATCAGTCATTGGGTAAAACTCTGAGTGAATTGTTTTACAGAACAAACCGAACGATGAAAGCAAAGCACAATTAATTAAACAGGTGGAATCAGGTGTAGCTTCTGCTTGGATGGAATGAAAGCCTGCACCCAAACTGGTGGTTTATGGAAAGATTGGATTCCTCGGTGGTATAAAATTGTTTTACATTAACTTCAGACTGATGCTTAATTTTAGCAATGTTTCACAATGCCCTATATACCAATGAGTACAATTATCTCCTCATATTCATTTTATACCTGTAGATTCACAAACATGAATTAGATCAAGACATTAAATAAACTCACTCTCCATTGGATTCCAGCTCACAGATCTCAAAGAATACCATTAGGTCGTATTTACAGTGGCAGGGTCCGGCTGTGGGACGTGTGAGGGTCGTCAGCTTAGTAGCAGGTACTGAAAAAGGAAAAAAAAAAAAAAGAAAGAATGTTTCAATTTTAGGGAAGTCTATCAGTGTGTGTAAGGGAATTTATTCACTCACAGGCTGGAAAAGAGGAATCTGTTTAAGTGAAGAAAGAAAAATGAAAGAAATTTAACAATGTAATTGGAAGAAACGAGGCCAGGAATAAAAAACACAGTTAGAAAATGGCGAAGAGGGGCAAATTCTGTGATTGAATGACTGAAAAGTCATCTGAATAACAGTGATCCTTTCACATCTGCCGTATTGATTGAATTATTCAATGTTATGTATTTTTAAATTTTTGTACACACCTGCATACAAGGGGGTGTTCAAGTCAAAACAAGATTTGTGATTCTCGATCATTCTCATGAATGAAGCCATAAAACCGACTAACATTTACAGATGACTTCGAGCACAGTACGGTGATGAGACTTTTGGATACAGTAAAAACATTTGAATGGTGCAAAGGTTTTAAATCCAGTCCTGAATTAGTGAGTGGAACACCTGATCCTTAAAAATCGGTAGCTAACTTGTTACCAACTTACAGAAGAGATGCATCTGTCTGTGGGAACTGTACACACAATCATTCATGAATATTACCTGCACATTACAGAAACTCAACTGGGAGTTACTGCTAAATCCCCTGTATAGCTCGGACCTCACTCTAAGCCATTTGCACATGTATAGGCCATTAAAGGAGTGGGAGGCCAGCATTTCAGACATGAAGCAGGCAGTTCAATCATTGTTTCAGCGTATTGAGAAATCTTTCTACCTTGATGGTATTCAAGCACTGGTGAAGCGCTAGGATAAATGCATTACTGTTGCAGGAGATTAGAAAGTTGAAGGTAGTTTTTCTCCAACTGCTCTGTTATCCTGCATAATCAAAAGTCCCGTTTTGACTTAAATGCCCCTTGTATTTAAAATAGATTTCATATGATTGAACCGTTATGCAAGACTCAATACTTGCTAAAATTATTTGATGTAAGCAAACATTTATTTTTTATCATTATTATATTTGATTTATATAATTATTATATTTGAAGAAAAATGAAAATGAACAGCAAATGTTAATGGACTACTGTAGCAGCAAACCCACATTCATCCCAAACGTGACACGTTTAATACATGCAGCACAGGTTCAGTAGAGGACACAATATTAAACCACAAGTGTGTGGAAAAGTCGGTATAAAAGTCTGATAAATATGCAGGAGTGAGAAGGAGCTGGACAAACACACCAGTTATTTACAAGACTGAGGAAAGCCCATAGACAAAACAAATGCTCTCTCAATCATGCAGTTATTTTTCCCAATGACATTTTTCATCGAATCCATAGAATTAAAGTATGGGAATGTAGAACTTCCATGTGACATTGGATTTTAATTTTTTGTAATTCACTGATTGGAGTTTGGTCCAACTAAAACAAATGCTTGGAGACGGATTAAGAAAGGTGATTTCGGGCCACCTTCAACCACCGAAGTATGTAGCTCTACATTTTATCATTTGTATTGGGTTTTTTTAGCCAATAAGAAACATTTTAACTTATAGCTATACTGTATATTCTTTTGAGAAATGCAGATGGCAATACTGAATGAAACAAAATAAAATCTCTCGAAATTTTCACTTTATCTCTGATTACAGCAGCTCGGTATTACTACAGAGTAAATCTCATTCTAAAGATACAGTACAGTGCCCCAAACTGCATTAGATGAGATGAGATCCTTTGTTTCAGGGGATTTCTCAGACCTCATACAAATGTGACCATTACAAACCCGGCTTCTGAGCTTTAATTACTGAACAGATAGAGAGGGGTGGGGCTGTCAGCATGGCTTGCCCCTCTCCCTCTAGAAGGAAGGAAGCTGCAACCCCTGCTGCATTGAGAGCATGCCCTGAGATGGAGTCCACCAACGCCCCGTTGAACACGTCAGGCACCAGGTAGCGAATCAGCTCCAGTGTCTTCTCCCGATCTGACGGGGCATCACTGTCTGCAGCTGAATTCCCACCCCAAATGATACACAACTGATATAACATGGACCCCAAAGCAACAAAAGTGACATACAAAGCAAAACAACTACTGCCAAAATACTAAAGCTATAGTATAATCATGACAACAAATACAACATACAAAAATGAAAGCCAAACGCAAGCTGTGGCATTTACAATGCGTGAACACAGCATAAGTAAATTGCATAAGACACTGATGGTTGCTCTCACCTGGTTTGGATAGAGGCATAACTCTTGGGAACTGTCTTCTGCATGGACGCAATGGACTAATGGAAGAGACGAAAACTTTAGATTGACATGAAATAGAAGGAGAAGACTGGACATATTGTTACAAATTACATAATAACCTCATAAGGTCCTTGCACAGTGGAGGGAAGGGCTGTTTCTGATAGTGACCAAAGACTTCAAACACAATAGGCTGAGTCTTGATGTACTCCACAAAAGACTTCGTGACCTCCACTGCGATCTGAAGAAGCAAATACACAAAGTTGTGCTCTTTATGCAAAATATGTGATGATAAATTAAACGCTTATAAAAGTTTGTGTTGATGAGTCTTACATTCTGTACATGATAGAATCCCAGTGGTGGACCTCGTCCGGTGTTTTTCAGTGGCTCTGTGGAAAACGCCTCGTCATGCCGGTGGATAAAGCTGAAAAAAAAAAAAGAGAAAATCTGTACAGATCCAGCACAACTTTAATGAAATGTATTCTATCAGAATCCCATATAGTTTCTGTAACCACCATTAACAAGCCAGATCATTAAAGAGTGTTTATAGAGTCTTTTTGAGAGAAAACATGGACATACTTAAACTGGCAGAAGATGTCTGCATATTCAGCGGAGATGCTGGATGCTTGGAGGACAGTTACTCTGAATGTAAAGAGCTCTCCAATCTTCAGGTGGTCCAAAGCGCCATCCAGAACCCCATCTTTTATGTTGCCATCTAGCTCTTCTGGGTCAGCTAATAAAGCATATGAACAGATAATGAGGAAGCTGAAACTCATTTACTGAACATACACTGATTTTTTAAAAAACATTTTTAATGTGTCAATATATTTAAATTAAGAACAGAATTAGGAGCACTTAAGTGAAGTTAAACATACAGTACAGACCAAAAGTTTGGACACACCTTCTCATTCAAAGAGTTTTCTTTATTGTGTTCTTTATTGTGTTCTTTAGCCCAAACAAGTCTCTTTTGCTTGTTGCCTGTCCTTAGCAGTGGTTTCCTAGCAGATATTCTACCATGAAGGCCTGATTCACACAGTCTCCTCTTAACAGTTGTTCTAGAGACGTGTCTGCTGCTAGAACTCTGTGTGGCATTGACCTGCTCTCTGATCTGAGCTGCTGTTAATCTGCGATTTCTGAGGCTGGTGACTCGGATGAACTTATCCTTCGCAGCGGAGGCGACTCTTGGTCTTCCTTTTCCGCATGTGAACCAGTTTCTTTGTAGCGCTTGATGGTTTTTGTGGCTGCACTTGGGGACACTTTCAAAGTTTTCCCAATTTTTCGGATTGACTGACCTTCATTTCTTAAAGTAATGATGGCCACTCGTTTTTCTTCACTTAGCTGCTTTTTTCTTGCCATAATACAAATTCAACCTCTTTGAATGAGAGGGTGTATCCAAACTTTTGGTCTGTACTGTATGTAAAACAAAATATGTAAATAATAGTAAAAAATATGTTTCTGTCAAATCCATTAAATAGAATTAAGTACATTAACAAACTTCATTTATTTTAGTAAAACAGACATAAGTTTTAGTTCACATAAATTAAGTGCACACTATAAAATGAAGTTTTCAGAAAGCTATATAAAGCCCACATATTAAACAGTGAAACCTTTACATGTCAGCCAGTCTCTTATGTTTTATTATAGCTTAATCACTCTTATTACCACAATAACAATAGTAATTACATAAGGAAAGCTACATTTTAGTGCAACTTATTACCCATTTCGTCTCAGATCATGGAACTCTAAGTGAGAATTTTATTAATTAAAGAAGACACATTTGGCTGTTAAGTTTGTGCATAAAAGGCTCACAGAGTTCATATTAACATTAAAACTTAATTATGCAATGTGTCCTTCTGCCCCTTCTGATTGGCTTATTTAGACAATTTTGTCCTACAGTAATGTCCACAGATTTTCATCACTTTTAATGCTGAAGGCATCTGTAAGGTTTTATAATATTGTAAGACATTATAATCTAATAAGAAGATTCCTGTGCTGAGAACAGCCACCTCATTGCGCTTCCTTATGCCTCCTGTGGTAACACCTTCTATATTCTGTATCCAGACAAATATACAGTGGAACCTTGGATTACGAGCACAATTCATTCCGGAAGTGGGCTCGTGTTCCAAAACACTCGTATACCAAATCATCATTTTCACATAAGAAATAATGAACTCAAATTATTCGTTCCACAGCCCCAAAAATTAAATACGTAAAAATAATTAATACAATCTATAAAATGAAAATAAAACAAATTAATCTGCACTTTACCTTTAAAAAAGTACAAATAAATCCCAACAGATAAGTGTTTCCGTTGGTGCGCGCAGGCGCTGTGTGTGTGTGGAATTAATCCTTTCCTACGCCTCGTTTTACACAGTAACACTCCTCCTCCCTCTCCACACCTCGCTTTTTTACTTTGGTCAGCTAAGTTGTGTTAAATGTGCTTTTAAAATAAGTTTGACTTCACTTGACAGTACGACTTGTATGTTCAATATAAAACCAACTTCACCGCGGTAGTACGGCTTGTATGTTTTAGTGACAGATGTCTCTTCTACTCAGCGATAAGAATTTAATTCGCAAACTATACCTACCTTTTCCGGTTTGACTGAATTGTTGTTGTGTTTTCTCATTTGGTATTTTGTTTCTGGATATGTCGTTGTGTTTTCTGATTTGGATTGTTGTTTTCGGTTTTGTTATTTTGTTTTTGAATTTGTTATTTTGTTTGGGGTTTTGTTATTTTATTTTTGAATGTTATTTTGTTTTCTGTTTTGTTAATTTGTTTTGCACTTCTCGGCCACCGTACGGACACAATGAGAAATAACTCTTCTTCTTTTAGCTTAAAACTTATCTCGGATACACTTCTTCTTCATTTAAACTAACAGCATCCAAGATATGTAATAATCTCCTTTGAACGGTTGATGTTGAGAAGTTGTCCAGTACTTCTGCTCTGGATGAGTTTATAACGGCTCTAAACTGAGGTGCTGTTAATTGGTGATTTTCTAGACTGGATTTTCTAGACTTTAAATGAACTTCTGAACTCTCCTCTATTGGTCTTGCTTTCCTGGGATGGTCTTCATTAAAGCCAGTTTCATCATGGTTTTTGCAAATTGACATACAGTTCTTGGAAGAACTATTCCAGAAAAGCTGACATTAATGGGTTACAGTTGAAATAAAAATCCAGTATTGTTCTAGAACATAGAAAATTTATCCACATTTTAATATATACTGTATATATACAGTATTCAATGTTACATGTCTGATGTACTGAAATTGGTGAGTGTTCTGCTTGGCTACTTCGTTTATTACCTGCGCATGTGTTGTTATTAACCTCATCGGCAGATGGCATCATCTCTGCATTCTGTCCCTCACCCTCCACGATCCGCAACTCCTCCTGGGAAAGTCCTCTGCTGGAGAGACCAATTGGGCAAGACTCTGATTGGAACTGTTGGAAAGAGTGAAAATTTTTCTCATGTTTGTGTTCTCTTCAATACATTTCGAATGATATCACATAATAATTATTTGCATTAGAAGATAATCCAACATGCATATGCATACTGTAGTATATGAAATAACGAGGAATTGCTATACAATCCATATGGATGGTAAATGGAATCAATCAAAAGTTTACAGGCTATAGGTCTGTTTCTTCTTGTATAACTGCTTGAATAGCTGCCTGTGGTTCTCAAAGAACTTGAGATCAGCATCTCTTCCTAAAGTATCAAAAGATCTGTTTCTAACAGGGTAGCATCAAATCAGCACTGAATTATACTATCCATTATCCCAGCATGTCACATTGCTCAATTACTTGCCTGTGTCTCGTTTCAGTATTTAAAGTCCTAGGTCTTCAGTGTCTTTGTGTTCAGATGAGGACTCTCTTGCTTTTTGACAACTTTACTCCTCTGTCTGGCCTTACAGATGACATCACTCAGCTTTCTTTCTTTTCGGCGAATGTCATTCCCCCTCTTCACATTGCTCCCTTTGTTTCTGCCTTGAATTTTTGCTCCCCCACTCGTGTCTAGGGGTCATTGCCTGTCTGCCTTGAATATCACACCCTAGTTGCACCACCTCGCATCTCTTGCTAGTTATGCTAAAGGTAGAGCTCCCATGGGACCTGGTCAGCCTAAGGGCGATTTTAAGGAAGTATCATCTTACAAGACTGTCCAAGACCCACTCGGGGGATTTTAAACGGGAGTTTTGTCAAGGTATCACCAAAGAGCTGCTGCACTTCACTATCCCGAAGTATCAACCCGAACACATCACTTACTTTCACCAGTGGCTCTTCTCACCCTGATTATCTCTAATATCTAGGTTCTAGTTTGTCTGTCTGTTTGTCTAGGTTTCTTGCACTAGTCACAGTGCTGTGTGTACACTAAAATATTTACTAAACATAGGAATCAATTATTTCTGACCTGCATAGATTGATTCTGCATTTCTAAATCTCATTATTCTAGCAAAGCACAATGAGAACAGTGGCCACTTACTTAGTAGCTCACTTAGTAGACACTTAGTAGAGAGTAGTTTTACCTTCTCAAACTGCTGGTCCTCAAAGGAGATCTTGGCAGTTCCAGACTGCCTCACACCTGAGCCATAATCGGGTGCCTCCTCATCAGCTGGAGGAAAAACCAGAGAGCCTTCACTTCACTTCTTCATGAAGTCACACATACCCTGTCCTTTAGATTGGACAACCCCCACACCTATACAACCTTACAATCACTCAGAACATATTAGACTGGCTCATAATTAGTTCAAAATCTTAAGAAACCATATTGATATATTTTCTTGTTTTCTTAACCAGTGTGTTAATAAACCTGATGTACATTTTTGTAATCTATTTACCTTTGTTGTAATATAAATTTAGGGTCCCAATCTTACCTGATATTGCCTGCACTGCTACACGCAGGAAACCCTTGACCTCTCCCTTTTCACTGACAATGGCTACCCGATGTACCAGGGGCACAGGATATAGCAGGTTACTCAGATACACAAAGGCCCTGAAGGAGAAAATATACATGAGACAAGATGGGTAAACAAGAAATTTGATTTATTTTAGTTTTTTTGTGACCAAAGACTGACATTTCGATACAATGGACAAACACGACACAGAGCTGCAAAGCAACCAAACAAGCAGGGACTGCAGTGGCCCTTGATATGACTGCCCCTCAGTGGAGATCTCAAATCAAATGCTTCTCATTAACCTTTTCTGAAACAAGAATGTGAGCCTTTTTATAGTTTAAATCATTTGGTGGGTTTAAGGAGCATGAGTTAGGAATACCACTAAGCTCTTCATACCATAGAATAGACTAGGTAATGTACTGTACTAAGCATGGGTCTGCAAGTGGGTGCACAAATTTAGGGCTGCTTGTATGTATGGTGCTTCTTAGGAAAGTAATCTGATCTTCTCAGAATAAAGCTTCATTCTCTGTAACCTCAGCAAAGAGCTCTGAATCACACTATAGTACGTAAAACTACAACAGATACCCTTGTTGCATTTTTCTTTTAAACCTATGCATGGTCAAAACTGGGTTCCCATTATCCCATGGAGGGTAGACATTTAAGGGGAAAGGAATGGTCGACAAAGGCAAGATTGGTGAGGTGCAAAAAGGCATGCTCTGAACAAAAAGTAGTGGTCGGCAAGGGTAAAAAAGGCATGCTCTGGCTCTAGACAAAAATACAGAAAAAAATGATGCAACGATTAAAAAGGCAAATAAAAAATACCAAGCATTTCTTAGTTGAAACATACACTGCCAGCCCTGAGATTAGTTTGACATCTATATATGAACAATAAGAAGCAATACTCTCACTTTCACAGAAGTGTGACATGACAAGTGCAGCTGACCTCCAAAACGAAAAGAAATGCATGTGAGCCAATCCAGTAATCCAAGGTCTCAGTGTCCAACCTCACAAAAAAAGCTAATCGAAATTAGTAAATCAAAAATTAAATGCTGTGGCATGCCTTGAAGAGACAGCTGTTCTAGAAACCAGCTCTTTCATCTTGAGATATGGGAGACATCATGAATTATGGCCATATTTCAGAAACCAGTTATCAAATGACTGGCTGTATTAGTTGATCTCATCCATCTGAAATCCATGCTGTCAACAGGAAAATCTGAGTTTGTTTGTTTCTCTCTGCAAGAAATCTAGGCACGGAATTAACACTGACTGGAAAACTGGACCTATTAAATGTCATTAGCTCCTGCTGTGCAGATTTTAGCATGAAGCACTTCATTCATCCAAAGAAATTCCATGCACTGCTGATCTTTGGGGATTCCTGATACATTTTAAATACAATATTCTCGGAGAAGAAGAATTTATTGCAGATTTATTTATATGAAATCTATTCAGCATGGATGCCAAAGCTATGTATTGTTATACTGCAGGTTAGATGAAAGTCATAATGTATGGAAATGACAGAAGACAGGTTTAAAGACCCCCAAATGTCTACCAAATTCAAGGTGAAAAAGATGTGATTTTAATAAAACTTATATAGCTGCTGGCTGCTGGCCTATGACATCCTGTGAGCAGAGGGTCTGCAGGCTGAAAAAACTTGTTGATGAGCAAGATAAGAGAATGATCAGTCTGGTCTAAGAAGACAGGAAGTCTATATAACTCAATAAAGTACTCATTATATCCATGATACACATTAAAGCATAAAAAGCATCTCAGAATGCAAAACATATAAAAATAGGTTCCACTCCTGTCAGCCTAGATCAGAAATGTTTTTTTAGCTTTAACTGTCCAATTCTGTGCAAATTATATACTCAGTTTCTGGTTCTTGGTTAAAAAGAATAGAACCTGGTGCAGTCTTCTGCTCTTGGAGACCATGCAGAGATGCTTTCCACTCATCGCAGTTGTCATCACTTAATGCATATTTTCTGAAAATTCAAATCAATTTATCATTTTCCTCTGTCATCTCTCATCAACAAGGTGTTTCCACCCACAGAACTGATGATCTCTCAATGTTTTTTATTTATTTTTTATTGCATCATTCTGGGTAAACTCTGGAGATTGTTGTGTGTGAAATTCCCAGGAGATAAGCAGTTTCTCACACACTCAAACCAGCCCATCTGGTACCAACAATCAGTCACAGAGATCACACCTTTTTTTCATTCTGTTGTGAAAAAACTCTTTAGTTATTTATTTTTTATTTTTTTGTTTTGCCCTGCTGCCACGTGATTGGTTGATCAGGTAACTGTGTGAATGTGAAGATGTTCCGGTGTAAATAAAGTGGGTGATGAAGGTATAAGAGCTATATGGTTTTACATCACTGGGTTGTAGGAAATAAAATAAAGGCAGGTTGATATGGGAATTTTTTTTTGGAATTCAGTGGTTTAATGCCATTATAATCCTGAAGCTGATTATTTTTCCTAATACAGCATTTTTCATAGCATATACCACTCATACCCTTATCATCAAGTCAAAAAAATAAATAAAATCTGTACCTTATGAGCAATCAGATTTGTGATTCCAGCACACACATGGTAAATTTATCTAATTGTGTATGTGTTATAATTGTCTGTTTGCAAGTAAAGGTTACGTTGGGTATCTGTACGGGGAAACAGATGTCCGGTGTCTCAGTGTGAAAGAGCTAGTTTCCTTTCCCAGCATGCTCCTGAAACCTCACCAACCTTCCCACTACACTGAACAAAGGAGCACGCTCATAAAACGGGTCCTCCGCCTCGTCGGACGTTCTGCAAAGCCCCTTCTCATCGTCCTTATAAATGTCATGGTCGTCGTCATCTTCGTCGCCGAGCTCAGAACACAAGTCATCTGACAAGAGCTCATCCGTGAGGCACTCCGTCTCTGCCCCAAGCCCCCTGCAGTGCCATGACTGGATCAGCTCGGTGGGTTCAGTGGTCTCGGTGGGGTCAGAGGTGGTCGGGGAGGCCATGGGGTCTTTTACTTGCTCACTAAGGCATGAGGTGAATAGGAGGTTGCTGGTGTAGCCAAAGACATGGGAGCCCAGTTAGTATGGTAACCCTGTTAGTAAGTGTTCATGTAAGGGTCACCTGATTCAGTTGCTTGGTTTTTGAGTTGCCAAATTTTTCATTTCTACAGGGTTACCAATAGCACACCTTGCAGAACAGCACTGCTTTATATTCCTCTTAATGAGCTTTTCATGACTCTTCAGTAAGGACAAAGATAAGGAAGATGCTGTCTGTCATATTTTTTATCCCTTTAACCCCACAAAGAATCTGTCAGCAGTTCCCTAATGGGGACTGTTTCTCACTCTAACTCTTTCTCATTCGGTTAACTATAAATGAATTATTGAATCATTTACAGCGGTTTTTAAGAAACATCCTTTTGACGAACAACTGAATAAAAAGACAGTCTTATTAATCAAACTGCAGTGTAAGAAATATTATAATGACTTCATCGACTATGATGAATCATCAATTTAAACGATAATTCCATAAAAAAACTTTTAACTCCTATGATAATACTTCCACACATGTTGAATTACTGACTCGATGCATAAGTAGTGGTGCTAGTGTCTGATGAAAGTGTTTCTCAAAATTCCTTGGGGTTCTGCACATTTCTGTGTCTTTCCTCAACACACAGGTAATTAAAGTTTTTGCAAGACCAGTAGGAAAGAACACAGAGATGTAAGGAACATGTCTGTGACTTGGGCTGAGATGTATAGTACATACACTGCATGCTTTATAGTAAAGTTGCATCATGGCACGTCTCACCTCCCAACAAGGCGGAACCAAGGGAAGCGGTCATAGAAAGGGTCTCCTCCCGTCAGTACACTGTCACACTCCTCTGTGGCACCACTGGGAACCTCTGCAGCACGGTCATACATGTCCCTCATCTGGTCCAAACGCTGCCTGCAGGGGGCACCATTGCATACAACATCAGAGACATTTTCCCCCTCCTCTTTAAAAAAATATATTTTTAAATATTCATGCAGCCTTTCTTCCCAACCACGTGGTTTAACAAAACAATTTGATACGGGTATAATATACATTGTCTTATTCTTCCTCCCCAATCTATTTCTGTCCTATTGCTGGGCCCATGCAGGAAATATCACCAGAAGTCAGGTGCAATATCATTCTTGTTTGTAAAAAGGTCTTGTAATTAAAGACAAAATATGATTCAGTATAGTCATACTTACAGTACATAATCAGATCAAATGTAATGGTACATACCTGAGCTTCTCCAGGGTCCAATAATGCGTGGCTCCATTTTTCTGGTCCTGCACCTCCACAGCTACGATGGTGCGGGGAAATGGGCTTTTCTCACGCTCTTGAGTCACATCAGAAGGCAGTAAGTCAGGAGGAAGTGGAGAGTAGAGCGTATCGGTCAGCAATACAAACTGAAACTGCACCTGTGAACACCACAACATTTTGGCAAATATTCTTAGTATGAAAATAAATGATAGCACATGGCATAAACACATAAAAGTGCATATAAAAGACTGAGTGTATATACTGTATATATAAAACAAAGCTTTCACCTTCTTTTTGAGCTCCACACTAATGGCATTGGCCTCTTTAAGGAAGATGGCATTGCCCCAGAGAAGGTCTCTGAGAGAGGTAAACTGGTACCCCCTCCACTTTCTGAAAGCCCACATCGCCAGCTCAGTCTCCCTCTCAGTCCATTGCACTGTGGATAACAAAGTTTCAATGGAAAAATATGTAATACATACTGGTAATCTGGTAATTGGCACACAGTTTTAAAAAATGACTATTTGCTATTGACACAGCAAAAAAAAAAAAATGACACACTATATGGACAAAAGTATGTTGGACACCTAACCATCACACCCATATATGGGCCTCCCAAAACTATTGCCAGACATTTTGAAGCACATCTAGTAACTGTCCGCAATATCTGTGTATACTGTAGCATTACAATTTATCTTCACTAGAGCTAAGCAGCCAAATCTTGTTAGATGTCAATGTAATCCATAAAGTGTGCCAAGGTTGGAGTGGAGGAGCTTCAGTGTCCTGCACAGGGCCCCAACTTCACCCCCACTGAACACTTTTGATATGAAATAGAAGAATGCCAGGAAGTGTACATGTCAAGCCTCTTCACCCAGCATTAAAGCCTGACCTCTCTTATGATTTGTTAAGTGAATTGTCATATCCAAAAATCTATTTTTAAAAATCTAGTGTAACGCCCTCCCAGAAGAATAAAGGTTATTATAAAAGCAATGGGGAAAAAATGTTTAATAGGATGTTCAACAAGCACATATGGGTGTGATTGGTCAGGTGTCCACATACTTTTGGCTATATAGTAAGCGTATATGATTCTTAGCTAAAAAGTAATGTTAGAGCGCACCTTCCTCCTCAGGTTCATCCTCTTCCTCTGTTGCTTCAGGATAATAACGATCAACCTGCTTTTGTAAGGCTTCCAATTTGCTCTCATAATCCTGAAAAGGTAGCAGATATTTACTCTCTCTCTCTGTGATAGGTTAGAGTTTAATTTGAAGGGCATCTTATATTTATATATATTTTTATATTTAATATATTTATATATTTTTATATTTAATATTTTTATATATTTTTATCAATATTTTACTGGATTATAATTAAATATCTCTCTCACTAGTCTCTGTTGCTCCAAAAGATTATTGGCCTCCTCCCTCTCTTTACGGTATTGGTCTTCCAGTTCCTGAAGTCTAACCATACACAGGAAAAGACACACAGATGCAGCATTAATAATTAAAAACCTTTCCTTTCCTTTCCTGTTTTGTTGTCTCCTACCTCTGGTCCATCTCCTGTTTCATGTCGATGCCCTGTTTCTCTAGCAACTCTCTCTGAGCAAAGGCCCAGTCCACAGGCTCAGCTGGAGTTTCAGCACATGGAGTCCTGTCCCGCTCCTGCCTTGCCTGCTCCGGGTGGTTAAAGCGGAACACATGGCTCTTCCCCATGATGATGCGGTTCCCTGTTTTATCATGAAGAATGATAAAAATAGAAACGAAAGCAGTATATAAATTAAATAACCTTGATTATTTATTGCCGACAATTGTTGAAATTGTCATACTTATGTCTTAATTTTGTTAATGTGTGTCTGTCACATATGAGATCCTACTGTCACATGTCATTATTCAATTCTGTACAGCATAATGACATTCAATTTAACTTGTAACTGAAATAGTTTAAGGAAATAGACTTCCTTTATAGTCATTTTAACTTTAATGTCTTTACCTAATTACACCGTTTAATGGCATTACCTAATTACCAACTATGCAGATTAAAAGACACAAAGAAATCACTTAAGTTCATTCAAGTAATCCCAGACAGTGGGTTACAAAAATGTAAGTCAGAGCTAAATTCTCATAGTAAAGCTAACTTGTTGTATTGCATCACTTTGGAAAACAAATATTGGTTGTGGAAATATACCATGGAGACACACCTGATCTAAGGACAGTGGGCTCTGTCACTTTCTTCCCATTGACATAGGTCTCAGCTCCTTCACATGGCTCCAAAATGACTGTAAAAAAGCAATGCTAGTCTTTAATAAATGCCCTCTTTACAAGACAAAACAAGTATATGGATATGGATTTAAAGATGATAATACATATTTACAGTATGTCCTGTAAAATGTAAAGTGTACTGTATCTCAAAGAACAATGGGCATGAAATGTGTTAAACATCAAACATTCTATGTTTAAGTGCATAAGTCTGAATTGTCACCTTCTCCCATAGGTCCTGCACTGCTGGTGAAAATACAGTGCTCATCTTTTATGAAGTGTCCACTGAGAACAATGTCCTGCCTTGTCATTGCATCCTCTCTTCCCACCCTGAGCAAACACAGAACAACAGAGTATAAAAGCAACATGAGAGATGAATTCTAGACGAATATCAAATGAAGTCAAACGTCATAAAATTGTGTTCCAACATTCGAAAACACAGCACAAACCTAGTTATTCCATCTTTAATGTAGTAAAGGAGACACTCAGACATCAGAGGATCTTCATTCAAGTTCACCAGATGCGGAGTCTGAAACATTATGCAAATATATTAATAAAGTATTAAATCTTGTAACATATAACAAGATTATCTGAAGAAAAAGAAAATGTTGAAAAAGGTTTAAGGCAAGCTTGCAGTAAAAACCCATAACAACCAGTGTTGGGTGGTTGCCAGAAAATCATAACTGAAGTAGAATAAATTAGTAACTCAAAGATATTTAAAGTAATGATAAAGACTTTTTATTTATACTTTACTAAGTGTATCTATAAACTACATAAAATCCACTGCCACTATCATTAAAAAAAATATGAGTAGTTACACACGGGTTTGTCTGTGTAGCACTAAAGCTAGTCAGCTAATCTAAGAATATAAGCAGACAGCAATGGAACCTTTAGCATAGCATATGACTAGCTTGATACCCGAGGGCAGGACAACTGGTGAAATCCTTTAATTACTATTTAAATACTAATCCTTTAATAATTGTTAATTACTAAACAAACAAAAAAAATACTTAGTTTACAATGCTAGATGCTGCACAGCATTTATTTAATAGAAGTTTAGGTGACTTCATGGTTGTTGTTTAAATGATTCTTGCTAATGTCCTAAATAACAGTCATGATGTAATGATACAGAAAACTACAGTATACCATGAATCATTTACATTTACAAAACAAATTTCATAAAGGTCCAAAAAATCTATACCCCAGGTGATCCCAGCGTATATAAATTACACTTTTAGAAATAAAATTTGCAATCAGTTGTGGATTATTTTCCCTCTGTAAAAACCCAACACTGTATACAACACTCAGGAAAAAAGTGCATGCAAAAACCCAATCCCAAATATAGCCAAGAAATTCAGAAAAAAATCACACAAGATCTCAGAGTTATTATAAATTATAATGATCACTATATCATTAATATACACACCTAAGTATTTCTCAAAATGAAACCAGACATACAATAATTTCAATAACGTGCAGTACTACAGTAAGGAAAGTTGAACACTAGGATACTTTCAATACAAATGAACACTTAGGAATCAATCACAGGTTCCATAGCACTCTTTAACCAACCTCATTGGGGGAGAACAAGCCAACAGAGTCTATAAAGACAGCCTGAGGTTTTCTCTTTTCTGCTGGCTTCAAAAGGATGAATGGGAATGCCATCATATGGTTACTTTAGTTATTATCTAAATCAATAACGTACTGTTATAGTAAATGCCCATACAGTATGTGTTTGGTATTAAATCATGACATTGCCACTGATTTGTGTGAAGTCTTTTTGGGTCACCTTTTTGGGTGAAAAGACGCCAACGGTGCCTCCATCTTCCCTCATGGCCACACCCATCTCAGCAAGCAAGGCCTCTCTGAAAAATAGTAAGTACATTTATGTTTCACAATGCAGAGTCTACACTTTGTGGGTCTGCTTAAACTTTCTTCACTTGTGATCATGCTGTGGATACCTTCAGCTGTAGATTTGCACCTTAGAACTGCTAATTTTGTCATTAAAAAGTGCAGATCCCGATCTGCTTATATAGGTTGAATATATTGTTGGGCTGGTTGTAATTTTGTTTTTGTAGTTGTGATTATGGTGCACATTAACTGTGGCATTGTTTAAACACCATTATGTTGTTCAAAGCCCTAGTGTCAGGACACTGTGCTGGCCAAATCTTGGGTGAAAATGATTGCCAATGCTCCTAGAATTACAGGCCAATGAATGTTCACCTTGTTGTCCTGGAATATGCCTTTATCTTCAAGGAAGAAAAATCCATTGATGGGATAATCTGGTCATTCAGTACATTCAGGTATTCAGCTGACCTCATTTTATTGACAAGCAACCCCTGATCATAATACTGCCCCCAGAGGCTTATACACTGAGCACTATGCATAATGGGTGTATTGCTTCATGTACTTCCCTTCTTACCCTGACAAACCCATCGCCTTAGTTGTTTTTTCTTTGCTTAATGCAGGCTAATAATTTGACCTGACTGAAACACAAATAAGATATTTTCCTTGACCATGGGATATGTATTCTGACATGGTTGTTTAAGAAATGTGAAGCTACTCACTGCTTTATTTACGGTTAAAATAACTGGTGCCAGCTGAAACATATTAATGATTGCAGTAATTATCTAAAAAGGTTTTGATCTATCCTCATTCAGTTGGGGATGAGTGTCCTTTTAAACTCGCCTCAATGGCGAGTAACCTCTGGCTTGCTCATAAGGAAGCTAAAGCTACATCAGGATTTCTGTATAGGGATGAATAAAATTTAATGGAAAATGGATTCCATCCGAAGAACTGACCTTTCCATTCTGATGGCTTCAGTACGGCGAAGCTTTTCTTCCCAAGTTTCATTGAGCTCAGCAATGATTTTCTCTGTTTCCTATTGATTGATATCGTGAGAGATTTCAAGTCAAATACTTGGCAATGTTAGGTCATACCTAAAATTCATCATTCAGAAATAAGGGTAGATTTAGTCAAAACTGTTGTTGGTGTTGGTCAAGCACTTCAGAGCATGTGACACTGTTGAGGGCAGAATGAAATATGCAAACCAGCAGCACTTATAAATGAATTTCTTGTCTGGCCATAATTAGTAATCCTACATGGGTATATACTGTACAGGTGTGTTGTGTTCACTGAGTCACCTTGAGCCTCTCAATGGCCTCTTCACTCCCAGGGCTGAACATGATGCGGTCATGCAGGCTGCTAATGGACCCAGCACGACTTGACAGGGCGGAGAGAGAGGGGGAGGGACTCATCCCTGTCATGGCATTGGTCACTGCGGAGAGATCACCCCTTTCATTGACAGCCTGGCCAGTATTGTTATTGTTCTTGTAATCAGAAAAGTCTGTAGGGGGGTTGCCGGGTGGGGTGGGGAAAAGCGCAGGATTGGGGTGGGGGGTGGGGGGGGGGGGATTAAGAGAGATAAGGAGAGAGAAGCAGGCAGAAAAGGGAAAGTCCAGAAAAGGAAAGGTAGAAAAAAAGAGGACAGAGAGAAATATATATATATATAGCTTAAAACAAATCTGTCCAAATATAAAATGGCCAGAATATCTGAGTCGAGGAACCAGAATGTAACACTAGAAGCGGGAGAACAGGCAGGCTCTACAATCACAGCCCAAAAAAAAAAGAAAAGGCAGCACAAGCATAAAGCACAAATGTCTACCTGCTGTGCTATGTGTAGTGTGACCTATTAAGCTTCAGCCAAAGCACTGCAATTGGGGCACCATACCCATATTTCCTTAGCATGATATAAACATGCAAATATCCAAACATACTATGCTATATAAAATGGCCTTACTGCACTATTTCTCACCCCTGTGTTATTCCAGTCATGTAGCAATACTTTCAATTCCCTTACGGTAAGCCTCATATGCTCCAACAATACCCCTACTGGATATGCTACATTTTCTAATACAGGGTTCATGTTGCTACTAAAAGCTAGCGACTGTCATTAGGCACTCCACTAACTCTAATAAAACCCCATTACTAGCTCCATTACACTCAGAATAAAATCTATATCCAACACAAGGGCGGAAGCGGTTACATTAGTGCTATCAGCCGGCATTGACGCAGCTCATGTGTGAAAAACATTGTTTCATCCCCACCTTACAGTGCCAGTTTAATGTGTATAACGTGTCATAAACCTCACACAAGCTATAATAACACAGCTTGATAATATACTAAATAATTACTGCATGTTATCGCACATTATCTGTTATTTATTAATGTGACTGTGAATGTAATAGAGTAAATGTCTCTGAGAATAATGTCTGAGTGACCTGATGAATAATAAGGGCTTTTGGCTCTCACAGTGCTGCTATGGAAACAAAGAGCAAGCATTCTGTTAGTTAATAAAGAGAGCAGTTACACAAGAAAGACTAGGAATAGTCTCATGTATAGTGGAAAAAGAAAGCATTTTTTTAAAAGTAAAAGCTATATACACAACACTATCATATGACCACCAACAGTGTATTCTACAAATCATGCAAAACAATTTCCATCTCAACCAATAGTATATCTGTTAAACAAGCTAATCAAGTAGAAAGCAGTACCATTTAACCAGTAGCATCCAAAGTTTATCCTTGTCTTTATAAGCATGACTAAGCAGAGGTTAAAAAGAATGATACATTGATTTTTTTTTTCACTACACATTAGGATGATAATCCCCTAGATTAACCGGTCAACTGGTGGACCATGGTCCAGATTTAGACTGAGAAAGAATTTCAGTCAATTGAACCAAACATGTAAAAAAAAATTTTTTTAAAAGACCACAGCAGTGTGACAGCTGGTCTGCAACAACACCACACCAGACTATCTCTGCTCCTCACACGCTTGCTGCACAGGTGCTGAAAGGACACTCTCCATTTTAGCATGCCCCATATATTGGACCAGAAATCTGCAGAGCTGTGAGGTGGAATAGGATACCCACACACACCTGGAGCAGAATAATCACCACTGCTCCTCACTCTCCACAAGAAGTCAGACAAGAATAAATAGACAACTCAAGTTCCCTTTTAATTGAATTCGACTCTTATATAACTGAACCATTTTCTTTCACACAGACTCTGCAGATGAAATTCTCCCTTTTCTCAGGGCCATGACCACTCTACTCCTCTCTTCTGGACTCAGGTCCCTCAGGAAAGATGGGAGATTCTCAGTCTCCTGTGTACAGGGGAATGTTTGGGAGGTCCCCACCACTGACCCCACCACTGACCCTTACTTATGGTATTTTTACGAGTTACTTGCATCCATTCTACTATAGGACAAGATTAAGAAGTGTTGTATGAGGTGTTGCCTAAAACTCTAGAAAGTGGAGAAAAAAGAAGTGGAGTGACTGCCAACTGCCTCCCATCTATTTTAGATCAAAACTGCCTCCTTTACTATCAAACACATCAGGACAGACAAGAATTTTACCTCTTTGTGTAATCATGCGTCTGGCCCACTCCCATCCCTTGGGCAGTCACCTCTGAGTTTAAAACACCATTCAGAAAATCGGAGACAGTTCTGCTGGCCAGAAATGGAGGATAAATTACAATTTAACTTAGTCCTTAATGCCAACGTATCTCATTCAGTAAACTTGTCCCCACACCGCTCATTCTACTTCCAATCAGAGGAGTTCCCAACAGGTACATAGGTAAGTGGCCATGTTGATCTCCCAAAGAACATCCTCACTGATCAAGGTACACTATTAATTTCTAAGCTGACCTATGCTGGCTGTTGCACATGAAGCAGGCTTCCAAGCACCAAAACCATACAATAGGCCTTGAAGAAAAGAAATTTTAACCAAAACCTTAAAACCAAGCTGAGAAATGTGGTGGATGAAATTCAGTCTAGTTCGGGTCCTCACCACAAGAGCTGTTAGATAGGAGACGTGGGATGAGCAAGGGTGTTCTCATTGCTCAGTGAGTGAAGGAGATACAAGAATGTATTGGCCAAGGTGCCTCCATTGTACAATGACAAATAGAACAAGCACAAGCCAAACAAACAAATGAGCAAACAACCAGCCAGCATAGCTTGTGAGTTCCAACCAGGTGACAATGTCCTCCTTCTGTTCCCCATTGCCAGTTTCAAGTTCCTGGCTCGATGGCAGGGGCTGTAAATGATCGTTCAGACAGCTTGGCTAAAAAAATTGATCCTGTCTCAGAGCCCTGACACTCACACAGTAGCAAGACTTGGCAGAGCTACAGTGATAGACCAATGTATTCTCGGAGCTACAGTACAGAGCCAGGTAGATAACATCAAAAAGGGGAGAGTTTTCACACACTTTCAAATATTTTATCAAATTTTGTTTTATTTTGTCATTTATCAACTCATTATCTTACTGTTCACATAGCTTGTCTTAAAAAGTCAACAACAAAGACATTTACGTTTTTAAATATGAAGCGATAAAAAAAGTGTTTCTTATTTACAGCCACAAGATAAATGCTATGTGTTAAATCATAAAAAGCTAAATGTTATCATCATATATAATTACTAAACCTGACCTTTGTGCTAAAAACAATCTTTTCTGTAACAAGACCTTTACAAATTTTAACCAAGCACCTCTGATCTATAAGCTAATAACAGGAACTAAGGATGCTGTATAGCCATCACCAAAGCTGCAGGTTGCATAAGATGACAAGAGCACAAACTCACATTAAATGAGCTATCACTCAAACACACATCTGTAGTGAAGCTCTTTCAAAACTTGACGTCTTTAATTGTTGAGCTTGTGTCTACGTCTCTTTAAAGTTGCAAAGGCATAAAAAGCTCAACAGATAGGGTCAGACTAGGACTATGGATCAGAATGTCACAGGTTCAAACCCCATCATCATCAAGCTATGATGGGGCCCTTAAAGCTCAACTGCTCAGATTTATGATGAGGTAAAAGTAAGTTGCTCTGGATAAGGGTGTCTACCAAATGCCATGAAGGTAAAAGGTTATATGTTATTGCCTTTTTTTTTAAAGCAGTTAAAATACTCCTAGACTCTTACAGTTCAATAACATCGATCATAGATTTTCTCCAAAAAGATGAGTGGATGAGTGAGACCAAATAAACTCTACAAAGCAACAATATTTTGCTCAGCAGGAGAAGCCCATAAAGAGAAGCGGCAAAAGAAAACGGTAGGGAGAGTAAGACCGAAAACACAGCCCTGCAGCACCAGTGTACAGTACACAAAGCACAGACAGCTGTGCTTTAGCATTAAACACCAAACCAGCAAACAGGCTCAGATGAAAGTGGAACGGTCCGATAGTCCAATAGACTTGTTTTTATTTGTATAATCCACTAAACAAAATTTTAGTGTATATTTTGCTCTATATGTTATAGACCCTGAATTCTTTTATTCCAGATGTTCTGCACAGACCTCCGCTTTAACCAGGAGGACAGTATTCTCATCGTCTGTGAGTCACTAATGTGTCACTGCTCTGTGACAGTAAAAAGCTGAGTCAGCAAAATGAAGAAACATATGTATCCTGAGTCAAGCAGTATGCTGATAAATGGACACAGTGATGTAACTGGACACTTTTCTAACAATTTATCCCATTTGTTTTTTCTTCCAAAAAGCTCTGGGAGTGCATAGTAAAATATATAGAGCAAGCATGTGACTGTTCCTCTTTAATATACTGTACCAATCTCTCTATATACGTAACATACCAATATACTATGAAAGCGCATAAATGAATTATTACCATCTTTCTGAACATTGACGTACATTAACATAAAATTTTGATGAGCAGCAATTTGAGTAATTAAGAGTAGGTGTATGGACTCTGACAGCCTGGTTGCTAGTCTACACATGCAGCTACATAACGTAACCGAACCCAACCAAGCCAACATTCAGCTGATGTAGCATGAGGATGGTTATGTGACTGGTTCATGTTGTTTTTTTAAAAACCCCAGAAAGGCCCCTGGTGCTGCAGAGATCTGCCACATCCAGGAAAGCTGGTAAAAGCACAGGAAATTGAAAGAGATAAAGAGAGGGAGAGCCAAGGAAACACACATTTCAAACCCAAACCAGCATTGTCATCGACTGGACCCCGATATGCTGAGGGAGAGAGTGACAACGGAAAAAGAAACAGAGTGAGAGATATAAATAAGGAGAGAATATCAAATGAAATAAGGAGAGGGAAAAGAGAAGAGAGAGAGAGAGAAAGGGTAGAACGTGAGACTCGTTTAAATAACACAAGGCCAGAGAGATACAAGCATCTCAAATATCACAACTTCTGAAAGACTGTAGACTTGTATGTAGGGCTGAATTCAAAATGCTCTGCTCTAGAAACATTTCGAAATGTCCAACCATAAGATTACAAGAATAGAAGTGTAAGAGAAGTAAGAGAAGGAAAGGGAGTGAGTGAGTGAGTGAGTGAGTGAGTGAGTGAGTGAGTGAGTGAGTGAGTGAGTGAAATGTTCAAATATTTAAATTTACATTCTTCATGTAAAGGTGTTAAAAAATACATTTAAAGTACATAGGTTACTTGGTCTGTTGTTCTTCCTAATTTCATGAGCATGTGACAGTAATGCCAAACATTTCAATATACAGTATACTGTAATAACATTTCATGTAATAAGGAAAATATAGCTAACCAAAATCTAAAAGCCTAAAAATGACTAATTTACTTTTGAACTAAAATTACAAGAATAATGTAGCTTACAATAATGGACATGTACATCCAATATTCTTCCTGTAAACCCATGGCTTTTTTATTTATTTAATTTATTTGTTTTAAACTGGAGTGTTTTTTCATACATTTTCATTTTTAAATGAGAGTTTTGAGAAGATGATCATATTAAGTTAGAAAGTTAGTAACATATTAAGTTACTGTATTTACAGTATTTACAGTACAAGCACCACTTGTGAAGGCAGGGCAGAGGAGTAGAAGTGGGTAATTTCAGTGTCTTGCAGGAAGGCCTAAATCAACAACAACTGGTGGGGAACAACAATGTGATGTCTTCTGACAGGCTGTGGTTGATTTGTATGAATTTTGAACATTTTTCGTTTGCAGTATGATATTTTATAACATATACAGTAACAGTTTGCCTTGTAAAAAGCACAGACAGAAGCCCGAAAATAAATTTAACTCTGTTATCTCTCACACCTGCCAACCGAGTTCTCGTCCTCCCACTCATACTAACTAAAGTGCAACACGAACTCTTCCCTGCATTTAGCATAAATTTACAAAAGCACAAATTATATGGAAATTATTTTTTTTTTCAATAATGACTGACAACAGCAACAGGAGCATGAGCAAAGTAGTTAAACTGACTCACTTTTATTTATTTATTTTTTTTTATATCTAGGTGCAAGCAGGGTAACCATGGCAACCAGCAGTAACTCCAGAAAATAATTGATAGTTGATGCTGTTGTTCTTTCATGTGCTTCTTTCTTATCCACCGCTTCAGATCCAAACATGACTCAGGATTTAGACACAATGCCCTTCCTGATGTAACACTCCCATTTTTATATATGCATTGCTAGGAGGCAAACCCGGGCCTCATGAAACCCTAATGTGAAGCCTGACACTGAACCACCAATGCTCAAGAAAGTAAGTCATATTAATCACCAATATAAAGTAACTTTTTTATGTGTGAACATGGGGTCAAAAACCACTTGCTGTCTTGCACAGCATGGCATATTAGGGGGAAAAATTATTCTGCTTGTCACAGATGGCAACCTCATGATTATCATTTATGTCACTCTGATTGCTTATGCAAATCGTCATGTCTGTGAGACATTAATGAAGCTCTGGTTACAGTTTGAGTCTAAATATTTACAGAAATGTAGTTTGTAATATAAAGACTTCCATTATTTGTTAGCTACATTATCCTCATAGTTTGAGCAGTGAATACCAAATTTGATTTATACATTTTATATAATAAAATTATCATATAATATATACATTTACATATCATATTTCACTGAAGTGTACTACTTTATATCTTTTTATATAAAAAATGTGAATAAGGTGAGCCAAGCAGAAAGAATAGTGATCCTTACTTTCAATGATATCACCCAATCCCTGGGCATAGAGGAGCTCTTTGAGACGTGACACCTCATCCTTCAGCTCACGCACCAGCCGGTTGTTGGGGTCCTCATTAATGACAGCGTTACAGCGGATCTGCTTGGCTCTGTCTGCATACCTGATTCAGAAACCATGCAGGCTAAAGTCATCAAAGAACATCATGTACAGTCATCAAAGAACATCATGAACATCACGTACACTACATCATGTAGTCATGGATATCAGAGCGTGTGTTAGTGTTCATCATGCTACGGCCAAAATATAAATATATAATTGTAATTTTATTAGGTACAAACATTCCTACTTGTACAAAACCTTTTTTCTGATGCAATGTCTGTGTCTTTAGGAGTTAGGGGAGCTAAAAAAAATCTGCTCCTGCTATGTCCCTGAAGCTCTACTGGAAGGCTCCTTCCACGTAACTGTAATGCACCAAAGATCAACCGTTCCTGAGTCCACCTTTTTAATTATTTTACTGCGATTTGGTGTTTGCTAAAACTCGGTTGTTGTCCTTGGGGTTTGTGAGGAGCATTTAGAATTATTTCCTGCTTTAGTGTGTTGTGATTTGTGTGTCCTCTGAATAAGTAATCGATTGATTGATTGATTGATTGATTGATTGATTGATTGATTGGTATATCCTTTGGCCGATATTTTTAGCACCACAGTGCACCTGTGATGGGTACATGTGTGCACATATAGGGTGATTGCAGGACTCATAAAATATTCATTGTTCTTCATTGCTATTACCTTTTACCTGTTTTAAGAAATAATGTTTTGCTGCCTCTTTATTTTATTATTACAATACAGCTATATTCTCTGTGCTACTGAGAGGCTACCAGTAGACTTTAAGGTGGAATGTTTTCTTGCCTATTACTTAATGCAGAAGTTGATATTGTGAATCAATCAACACCTTACATGTTATTATGCCAGTTTACTCCATTTTATTTGTTTTATGTGTTTAACTGATGATTGGATCTTTAAGCCAGATGTTCCATAACCAGAGTGCAATAGTGAATTTTGCAAATGTTTTTTGGTTTGCTTCAAGAAGGCTCACAGTTCTGAAGCTCACTGAAGGCACAAGTCTAAATGGTTCGGTTCACTAGTGGTGTTCATATTAGGAATGAGTAACTAATACAGATAGTATCTTGTGTTGGTAAGTACTTAGTATATTGCGAGAGGCCATAATATTACGAAATTAATCATGTCTGTCTCACAGGCACACACATTCCTTGAGAGCTCAATTTTATTGCAGCAACCTTGGATAGAAGGATGTTAAAAGCGTGAATTATTTGATGGATGCTGTGAATAGCCTTCAACACCTTAACAACTAAAGATGGAAACTGTCTAGAAAGAGGGGAAGAAAGAGAGCGATATTGGACATAAATTTTCTGAAGCAGATTTTATATTTCATGTTTTAAATCAAATTAGGACTATTGATTTTCTGGTCATTTGGTGCACAATGAAAACCAATGAAAACCAGTGATAACTTTGAAAATAAAATTAACTTTTTAAATTTTGGTGCCTATGATAAAAATAAAATTATTCACAGATGGGTTGTAAAGAGACTGTTAAAAGATATTTCAGTGTTGTTGTACTTTTTTTTACTTTTTATGTTTTATGTTATAAATAATTAAATATTATTTCTGCTTCAAATGGCAACATTTTAGACGATTTGGACCCCACAGGGGTCATTTCCAATTTCCTGCGCTTAAGGACATGTCAGGAGATGGATTAGCTGCTCTAAATTGTTCTTGGTGCAAATGAGTGTGTGTTTTCTTGCTTTGGGTCTAGTATTCTCAGTATAACTTTTAACCATGTATTAAACATAACCCTGACTAGGTGAAGCAGATGAATATCTTCCAATCTGATATATTGGTTTGGGTTACTTGTCATTTTCAATAAAGGTTAAAAAAAATTGCTGTCTGAACTTAGGGTTATAGAACTGTGTTGTGACACCTGAGTGTGCTGAGAGTTTCATCATAGTTGATGTCTGCAGGACTGAGAGCTGCTACCATGGCAGTGCGGGAATTTCCACCTGCACCAGGAAAAACGTCAGTTAAATATCAGTAGAAACCTAGAGTTAAATGAAGTCATTAATACAAATCACACATACCTAGATTTTCTCGAAGTAACCACGTCAGTACAGAATCTCTGTAGGGGATAAAACTTTCCACCTTCTTTTTCTTCTTGTTCTGTATGTAAGAAAGGTCAGGAATAATCTAGCTAAAACCTTTTTTACCCCAAATTCAGTCAATCTTGCAGAACATGTTACTTTTTTTAATTGCTGATTTAGGGATGTGATATAATATTGGTACCTTGTGTATTGTACAGTATCAGAAACAACATAAGCATGTCATCAGTGTGACACAGTTTAACGTACATGCATCCCAGTGCTAAAATGACTTGTTCATTATGTTCATTGCAGCACATTACAAATCATGTCTTGGCAGACTGACTAATGTACATTTGCAAAAATATTGTTGGTCACTGTTTTAACCAAAAGCTTCATCTTAATTAGTGGAAAACCCTCGTACCTTGTTTGATCCAGAATCCTAAGAAAATTAGAAATCAGAATATTTATTTGACTTAATTCATTGCAAATGATAGAGTAGTATGTTATGGAGTGATGCAAAAAAAGCAAGACTTACCACCTCTGCTAGTGCTGAAATGACTTTCCCTAGTGTGGTGAGGGATTTATTTATATTTGCTCCCTCCTGGAACACGAAAAAGAAAAGCTTTGTGAAATATCTTGGTAAGTAAATGGAAATTTTTAAAAGAAGCATAGAGGCAGCTTGACTGCTCAAAGCATCCACGCAGCACCAACACACAATTCAATTCTGCTCTATCTTGACCTAGAATCTCACACTTTACAGTACATTGCTTATAAAAAATGGAGAAAATATGAAGAAAAGAAGACAAGAAAATGAAAAGTAGCCCTCTTGAGTGCCCTCAATTTTTTTATGGCTATATTGGCACCACTGTGAATGTACAGTAAATCATTATTTAGCAAGACTGAGGGTTATAGAATAGAAAGCCACAAAACTGTAGTTAGAGGAAAGCCGTACGTAAGACTGTTCAACCCTTGTCAAGCCTAAAAACAAGTAATGTAGAGAGAGATGATCGAAAGGCAGGAAAATATTCAATAAGGAGGTGAAAAATTAGAAATCGGATGTTGTCACCTTGAGCCGAGTGCCTTTGGCTCCAGTGGAGTCAGCTCTCTCACTGCCGGCTAAATCCACCAGACTGATTTTGCTGACCTGTTAGAGATTGACAAAAGACAGACATGTAAAGAATAGATATACATAATATGTCCCAAAGTCTAACAAAACAAATCGTTGTCTTCTTGACCTAAACCATCAGCAGCCTCAATGTCAAAAATCTTTCATGGCAAAGCAGTGATGGTCCTCTGTTCTCTGAGTGCTCACTAGGAGCAGCTTATTATGATTGACAGGGTGTAAAATGTTGAGTGCAGGATACCTTCTCAGATGTGTTGTCTGTCTCTGAATCGTGTCTCTTTTGTGTGAAGATGATGTTGAAGACAGCGTGGGAACGACTGCTTGTTTCATTCATGTTGGTGGCAGCCACCGTCCTGCAAGAGAAATAACGAAAGAACAGATGAGAAACAGATATCACTAGGTCAGAATACCCATATAACTGTGACTACGGTTAAAGAATCTAAGGGATTTTCCTTCCTGAAACTGCTAGCGTAGATTTAGCACTAGGGGATGAAGAGCATGAAGAATGATCCCCCAGCATCAGGGTTTTCTGTGACACCTTCTGTTTCATATTTGCAAATTTTACACTTACAGCGAGGGTGGTAATAAATGGCACATGACACTATACTGAGAGAATGAAATCATTTAAAGGTAAAGGATATGGTGTGGGCGGCATGGTGGTGTAGTGGTTAGCACTGTCGCCTTGCATCTACATCGATTCCCAGCAAGGCTTGATTCCCGTCTCTGTGTGCATGGAGTTTGCATGTTCTCCCCGTGCTTGGTGGGTTTCCTCCGGTTTCCTCCCACAGTCCAAGGACATGTAGGTTAGGTTAATTGGCGTTCCCAAATTGGCCATAGTATGTGAATGTATGTGTGTGTTGCCCTGCAATGGATTGGCACCCTGTCCAGGGTGTACCCCGCCTTGTGCCCTAAGTCTCCTGGCCCCCCGTGACCCTGAATACAGGATTAAGCGGTAGTGAGTGAGTGGATGTGGTGTGATTTTAAATAATAATAATTATTATTATCATTGCACAGAATGTGACATGTTTAAAGGCTATCAGTGAGCAGGTCAAAACTATAATTGAGTAGCAAGCCACATCTTTCTAATATTTACTATTATACTATATAAAGTGAAAGGCCTTTATATGATTATTTCTTAAGTGCCACTAAACATCTGTCTCTAATAGTGTCTAGACAATACAGTAAAACAGATTAATGACCCACAACACTGCAATTAGTCTCTTCAAAATACTGAAGAGCCCTCTCTAATTGCTCCAACTATATAAAAATACCTTCTGTATGTTAATAACCCTCAAGGAAAAAAAATTATTGTGCTAGAAAAAGAAAACTCAAACCCATTCAAGTTCATTTTAAACTAATGCTACAGGAAGTCAAGCATGTACTAAAGACTGTTTAATTATCTATTGTGCTCAATTTGCCTGCTGGTTTGTGGCCCTTCTGCTGAGTTGTTTAACACTTAGCAAATTGTGTGGTAGGAGAGAAGATAACGGGTCTTAAGAATTTGTTTGCACCATTAAATAAATTAGCACTATGGCATTTACTTTTAAATGCAGAGACAGGAGTAGTTTGGGAGATGGGAACTGGTACAGAAAGCATGTTTTTTTAGGCTTTTAGTGAGATCCATTAATTTAGTAATTAAATATATTAGACTTTTAAAATGTCACTGATTAAAACATAGATCTTTACAACTGTAGCCGTTTCCACCATCAATATCTGTCTTTGAACGCACATATTTTTAACAAGTTGTTTTACATCTTTAGGCTCTGTATTAAGAGGATTTAAGAAGTTAAAGAGAAGAGAAGAAAAGAGAAAAGAAGAGAAGAGAAGAGAAGAGAAGAGAAGAGAAGAGAAGAGAAGAGAAGCATAACCTGGCCTTATTCCCTGAGTCCATCAGGTCTTGAATGTCATTATAGGACATGACGGCGAGTTTGGATAGATCCTCCACATATGGGCCCAGCAGTGGGTGCTCCCTCACTCGAAGGTTCCCTTTGTTTTTGGGGTTCAGCAGGTCCCGCACACGTTCACAGTAAATCTCCATATAGCTCACCTGAAACACCGAACAGCATCAAGCTGACATACATAAAGTACTGTATATAACATCAACAGACTCATGTAGAAATTAACATTATATTAAGGCATTTCTTTATGTTAGAGCCATATATACAGTAGAAACAAAGTATTAAGAAACCAGAGAAACAAATAAGAGAAATAAAGTCAGTCTCTTTTTTACCTCCACGGAATAAGACATGCTGTTGTCAGTATTGCTGTCATTGATCTTGGTAAAAAGATCCTCGCATAGCTGGTAATAGAGAAATAGGTTAGAGTTAATGGATGTGGCCTCATTTATCTCATCTTCTCAGGCTCTGAATGGATATTTGTGCATGCTTCAGCTTGCTGTTTGATTTCCCATTGTTCATGCGGCCTGCCTGATTATAAAGAAGAGTGTGAAAAGCCTGAGATACCCTCTAATAGCAAATCAGTCACCGATAAAAGACTGTTTTACTGGTGATCATTGTGGTAGTGTGTAAACAGGAGAGTTTGCTCATCATAGTAGATAAATATAAACTTAAACTCTCAACCTGACTTTCTTCTTGAGATAATAAAGATCTATTTCTGTGTACTGCCTTCACCTGTGGGATTATTCCTTGCTGGTCTTTTTCTTGTCTGCCCATCATGGTATATGATTTGCCAGCACCAGTCTGGCCATACGCAAAGATGCAGACGTTGTAGCCCTCAAAGGCATGGAGCAGCATCTCCTCGCCAATGTCATTGTAGACCAGCTGCTGAGACGCATAGTTGATGTCCTCTGGCTGCATGTGAATGGGGAAAAAAGCAGGATGGATCAGTCAGTGTAAACCATTAACAACTGTTGAATAAACACAGACAGGTGCATAAGACCAGACAAGGCTTCATACATTATTGAAGGACAGAGTCACTAGAAATAGTCAATGCTTTTAGAGTACCACTGAGACATAGTGAATATTTCAGCTATAGTAGTATTCTAGTGTGTGCATGTACAGTAGTAGACACAGCCATTAAAACTGCAATATGATGAGTAATAATTGGCACTTGTGATTTTTATGGTAATCATGCATACATATCTATAACTGAGTTTACTTGACTTTCTCACACAGAACTCACCGTGGTATGTGACCAGTAAGAGTAATCAAAACTGAAGCTCTTGGTTTCTTTGGGTGCTTTGGGGTTGATGATCGCTGAAAGAAGAAGAGAACGAGATAGGGCCAGAGGGTGAGTGACGTTAGATAACTGGGCAAATAATCATACTTGATACTTAATACCCTGTCGTACACTGGAAAATTGCCTCTGATCGAAATGTTGTGCCACTGTTGTCAGAGCACAAAGGGAATTAGTAAAAGGACAGCTGTAAATCCCACTGAAGTGTACTTTACTCTCATTAAACCATTTCAGCTTAGAACAATGTCTTCTGAATGTGATGGTTATGAGAATTTTAGGCTAACTAGGCACACTGGGAGAGCAAGGTCATCATTGCAAATGATAAATTATTACAAACTGAACAAAATGATTCCTATATATCAACATATTTAACTGAAGGTCAAAATTTCAACTCAAGCACATTATGTGCAGTATGTTGAATGAAAATAAATAATGGTAAATAATAGTAAAATGTATATGTTCATTTTAAACTCATTAAACAGAAATTTGTACATTTGACATATACACAGGGCCATAATATTGTATTTTTAAAGAAAATTTTATCAGTAATTTATTATTATTGTGTTCATGTTTATTATGTTATGTTAATTATGTTCAGCAGCCAAAAAAAAGACTAACCACAAATGACCTCCGCTAATTATGCAACATCTTTGTGGCATCCAAAGAGGAACGAAGGGGAACAGAAAGGCAGAAAAAGAGAAGAAAAACTTTATGTAATTAGATCCTGCAGTGCAAGAGTTCTTACGCATTTCATGACTCATCCTCTTTCTCTGCAGGAAGTTAGATAAGAAATATTGTAATTAGCCCTAATGGCTGTTCCTTACAATTCACTCAGTTCTGGCAGAGTTTAAGACAATCACTGTCCATACCAATCTATGCATGCTGACTAAAAGGGGCATCAGCTCTCTAAGATAATGTTCAGGATCTCATCCCCCCGCATACCGCTCTTGTTCTTGCTTCTGACATCACTTCCTGTGTTAACATCCATGCTGTTCTTAGCAAGCCACCCACACACAGACAGGCAAGTGCTTCACGAAGAGCCACAGAAAATATCTTCATATCAATACACAGAATCTACAAACCACTGATTGCCAGGCTTCACCAGGTAAAATATAAGTGTCAGCGCACTAAATTGCAAATGTTCATTCTATAGCCAAAAAAAAATTATTAGGAATACAGATTTTCTTACTTATAGTATAAACAATCCACCAATGTTCCAGTTATGAACATGAAACTCAAATGGGTCAAAGCTCCTGTTGTTATTTTTTACTGCACTACAGGACCTATGAATGTATACTGTATGTGGTGGCACAAACTGTGTGGCAAAATTTCAACTCAAGCACATTATGTACAGTATGTTGAATGAAAATAAATAATGGTAAATAATAGTAAAATGTATATGTACATTTTAAACTCATTAAATAGAAATGTGTAACTGCTGTGGAAGTCACGTAACGAACAGCAGCTGCATGCAAGCTTTTATTGCTGCTTGCTACGAGAGGCAGAAAAAATGACAAAATACACTCCAAGGGCATTTGCATCATTGCATACAATTTGCTTTAGCAGTTTTGGGAGTGACCTCTGACATACAGTAGAATGCACATAACAGTAGCTTGGCTTCCTTAATTACGAGCCTGCAGAACTATGGACGTTTTCTCTGTGATTTTTAGCCAAGTAACAATGTAACCTTATAAGTGCACAATTGCAGCATATAAAAGCCACCCATTACACCATGCTTTTCTCTTTCCCATGGTTATGGGTAAAAATGGCTGGTTTCTGAAAACGGCAGGTAAGAGTTTTTGTAAGTCCCTACTCTGAAAATCTTCCTGGAATTACAGCTCAAGCATTAATATCATCCATTCTGTGGACACATGCCTTAATTACACAATACTAGAACTATAACCTGTAGAGTGTAGAGTGATAAAAAAAAATACTTTGAATTGTAAGTTTAATAATTAAATAATAATAATAATAACAATAATAATAATAATAATAATAATAATAATAATAATAATAATAATAATAATAATAATATGATTAATTCTGTCATATGCAGTAGATTTCAGTATTGACCAGGTGCTTTTTGTTTGGACAATGAAGGCATGATGCTTATGAAGACAGTATGCTTAATCTATGTTAACACTGTGTCTGAATTACATGAAACTGACATGACACCAAGGTCTGAGAGTGTGACTTGACATGACAGCATCTTCTGTTCTTTCTTCAGATTGACATGGTTGTGATAACGCTTTAATTAACATTTTCTAATCAGCAGTTCTACACAGAGTGTCCAGTGACCTTCAGGTTTAGACAGTTAAATCCAGAGCTGAGGAATTTCCGATTTAGGGAGCAATTCTCCTCACCAAAGACATTTAATAGGACCTGGGTGCCATCCACCTTTCGCAAGTATTATGTTTATTAATTTATTTATTTGTTCATTCATTTGCAACACCTGCTTTATTCTACTTCATAGGGCACCATGCACACACACATTCACACCTAGGAACTGTTCTAAGCATAAGTACTTCACCTTCTGGCATGTTTTTTGGAGGCAGTAGGAAAGATGAGAACACTGAGGAAGTTCATAAGAATGCAGGGGGAAGATTTGAAACTCCATACAAACAGTAACAAGAGCTCAGGATTGAATCAGTGATTCAAGAGCTGAAATCTACAGTAGCAATGCTACCCACTAGGCCAGCAAAGCTGTCATTCAGCACGACCACAACTTAGCATCCTTGATTACATTTTTAATTTGAATCATTTTAAATGACATATTTGTGTAGAATGAAAAGAGACTTTTGCAGTGTTAGTCTCAAACAGCACAGCTACTGTGTAGTAGGCACTGGAGTGGAAATATCTGCTTTGGAGACAACAAACAACACACAGTATACACACACCCAATAACTATTAACCTAAAATATTAATAAATAGCATAACACCCAGCTCAACCATCAGTAATGAGGGATCCATACCAGTTTTCCCACGGCACCTTTTGACTCACAAAGAAGAAGAACCTAAACAACCTTGGAATTCAGTGGTGCAAACTGTCTTTGCATCATTCAGACTTTGAGACATTGATCAAGGATTCAATAATATACATATCAGAACATAATTTTATTATTCTAGCTGCAGATAAACAACAAACAATACATAAAGAATAAAGGATCCGCATCATCTGATAACCAATAAAGAAAATAAGGATAATATCATTCAGAAATAATAATAATAATAATAATAATAATAATAATAATAATAATAATAATAATAATGTACAATACCAATTCTATGACAATTAGTCCTTAATAAGTACCTCTAAGTATTAAATGGTTAATATTTATTTTTTTTTTCTCTCCAATTTGTTCATCACTCTAACACATGCCTCCTCTGAGACACATGATGTCAACTACTGCATCTTTATTTTTTCTAAATGCTGACTCACAGGGCAGAATAACACACTAAAAGGCAAGTGCGATCTAACCCTCCTTTACACATATACTGTAAGTGACATTCAAAAATAAGGTACAAACCTTTCTCATTGTGCTAAAAGATTCCCCAGGTTAAGGTTTAGTTTAAATTGCTAAGCATCTGCGCTGATGAAATGATGAAACCTCAGTAATTAACTAGTCTATGTTTCTCTCTTTTCTTTCCTCCTCATCTCTTCTCCTCTACGCCGCCTTCTGAAATCCATGGACACGACTAGGATGGAATCAATTTGAATAATCAATATGATTAAACCTAAAGTCCATTTGTCCTTGCAAATAGTGCAGAGTTTAAATTAAAAAAAAAACTATACTGTATGTACATACTGTAATATTGAGGCTCATTACTTTCAATGGCTCATGGCTGATTGTTGTGAATGATATGATATAATTCAGTCCAACAATTTAGTCTCAGTTTCCTGCTGTTAATAGGAAAACTGCATCTCATGTTTGTTTGTTTTTTTAATTATACTTACGATAAAAGAAATTAATAAATAGCAAATTTCCTAGTATAACTAGAAACCATCTGTGTGAAAAAATGATGGGAAAAATTTATATATGGCATCGGGTAAACCTTCCCATTGTGAGTGGACCACACCTACTGTACTATCATGTCACTGTCTGCCTTACTGGAAATTCATGTCTGCCATGATTCATTGCAAATCATGTCATGACACATATAACACATAAGCCAACACAAACTCCATAACCTTCACCCAGCTACGGAGCTACAGTACATGTCACATTATATTACATAACCCATAACCACGACTATTTTCCCCTGACATGCTTGTTTCTGATTATATTAATACTTTTAAACATCATATATTATTTACATAATTATTAAATCTAAATTCCATTTAAATG
>JAAGKR010006371.1:0-40747 GCA_011419295.1 Clarias macrocephalus | reverse complement strand
TTCTACTCCAGGAAATACGGTAATTGCCATCTCGCCCCTGTCTCCGATGCCCGGGGCATGAAGCCTGGCCGTGTCACACTCCTCTTTGTTGTGTGATTGGCACGCGGGGCGGTGTGACGCGCGGTGCCAGGGCTCGTGGTTAATGATGCAGGTGAGTGAGCACGAAGCGAAAAAGCTCGTTACTGCACTGACAGTTAAAGAAGCGCTCAAGCTGCCAAGGTGTCCAGCTCCAGCTGATGTATATTTATGAAGCTTGTTAGAGACAGAGAAGGAGGGAGGGAGGGGGAGACAGAAATAAAGACAGACAGACAGACAGACAGAGGCAGTGTGGAGCCCGGTGGACCGGATCTCTGAAACCCCGTGCGCGTTTTTCTTCAGGAGGCCAAAATACAGTCTGGTTTCACCCTGTAACTCGTTCACGTCTTCTGTTCTCCTGTTGGCGAAGGGACTTCCTGCAACACGCTGCACTGTTGCACGAGGTTCTCCGCTTCTCCGTCGGTGTGAGACTAATGCGGTGTGTGTGAGGGAGAGACCGCAAGCAGTAGCTCCGAGTCTGCACCGTGGCTGGCTGTGTGTGTGTGTGTGTGTGTGTGTGTGTGTGTGTTTGGATCCCAGCTGTTGGATTGCTCTGGACAGCATGTTAGGCAGGAGTGTGGCCAGGCACAAGCACCTCTCTCTGGCTCTGCGCAGCGTGTCTGTGCCAGCACTCAGGAGGGCATCCCAGGACACCGGGGGTTTTGTTTGCCCTCGTGCAGCAGCGTATTCTCCGAGTGTGTGCGCTCCTCGCTCGCTCTCTCCGACTGTGTGTGTTGAGCGCTAACCGTTTGGAAAATCCTCAACTCCACCACACACAGGGACCCTTGTACACCAAGTTCGCCTGGCGCACGCTCCAATTTGAAGTCGGTTTTGAATAATTTATTTAAGGAGAATTTAGCTTGGAACAAATTGCTTCAGCATAATTTAGTTTAGATGAACAGGAAAAAAAATTGGCTCGACTCCGTTCAGTACTCATCTGAATTTGTTCCCGTAATTCGGCACATTTAGTATATCATCTTTCAATCATTGAGGTAACTTTTTTTTTTTTTTTTTTAAAGCAATTTAGTCAATGTCTTTTCAGTAATTCGGTTAATTCATTTTCTTACAGTAATTGAATTTAGTTAGTTCAGGTTGTTCATTTGGTTTTACGTTTACGGCATTTGGCAGACGCCCTTATACAGAGCGACTTCGTCGATCTCATTATACATCTGAGCAGTTAAGGGCCTTGCTCAAGGGCCCGAACAGTGAGGTTTGAACCTGGGACCTTCTAATCACTAGTCCAATGCTGTAACCACTGTAGTTTCAGGGCTTCAGTAACTTCTTTCCGTCCTGTGCATTGATCCATTCTGTATGCAGACGAGATGTATGTATAATGTTTTTGTTCCGTTCATCGCGTATAAAAAGTACAAAACCATTCCCTAGCTTCTTCGGAGCCAAGTCTTTTTTTTTTTTCTTTTTTTTTTTTTTTCCTTGAAATACTGAATCATTTTTTTAGGTTTCTTTTCATAGCAGGAAGAAAACCCGAGCCAGTCGCTGTGACAGGCATTTCTTTTCCTGTTTCGAGTGTAAGCTGAGTACCTGTATTGCACACAATAAGCGTGAAAGTCCAGAGCTCGAATGGCCCCTAGGTGTTAGTGAGCAGCTTGTGTGTGTGTGTGTGTGTGTGTTCAGTGAAGTGCGAGGGCTCCCGTGAGGCTCGACTCCTCCATGAATAATAATCTGTGCACCGGCGAGAGGCCGCACAGCCTGCCGCGCCATTCCCGAGCAATTCATTTTGATGAAGAGCGACGCCAGATTGATTTATCTCTGAATGCGCGGAGAGAGAGAGAGAGAGAGGGAGAGCGATGGACGAGCTGGACAGAGACAGATTTAGACTCGTTTATTACGACTCGGATATAGATAGATTCCCGTCTGCCCCGTAGTGTTTCCAGCTTCCTCTTCCTCTGTCGCTCCCTCAGCTCTCATCACGTTGCGTTGCTCACATGATCCTCCCACGCGCTCTCGTCTTTCCTGCCTCTCGAATCCTAAATTAAGCCCTTGCTCAGCATTTGTCGAGCCATGTGGATTTCCGCTCCGCGTGGTGGGTGTGAGAGTCGGTGCAGCTGCGAGGTTGTAATGAAATCAGCGAGCAGGCCGCGCTGGAGGAGGAAGCGCAGCCGATGCTTCCTCCTGACATTTCTCACAGTTTAGACAGGAGCGTTTTGGGGGAAATCCCGATTATAACACGCTCGACACTTGGTGACTGATACTCGATTTTTGACATTTTTATAGATCTGGTTTCTTAACAGAACTTTACTTTGGGGGGGTTATTGCCCAGAGTGACATGGAGTTACTCTTAAGTTAATATTTCCCAGTAACCACAGTTCCTGTGCTGGTGTACGTCCCTACAAGAAAACAGAGTTTATTAGTTAGTGACACATTGTCTGTTTTATCTGTTGACGGAGACATTTAATGTAGCGGAACGTCCACAAAAAAGCGTTACACTGTTATAGCTGTTTGTGTAGATGTGTGCGCAAGTTTAATTTGTACATAATATGTATGCGTGTATGTCTGCCCCTGAACAGAACTTGAACAGGCTGTCTCCAAGAATTTGTTCCCCTCTGAGTGTGGGAATTCGTGCCCCGTCATTCTGTAGAGCATTTGTGAGGTCAGGCACTCTCCAGTCCAGTTCGTCCCAAAGGTGTTCGATGGGGTTGAGGTCAGGGTTCTGTGTTGGGACCGGTCAAGTTCTTCCACACCAACCATGTCTTTATAGTCCTTGCCTTGTGCACTGTAGTACGGACATGTTGGAAAGGAAAAGAGGCCTCCTCTTGTTAAAAGTTGGAAGCATAGCAATGTCATTCACTCGTGATAGAAAACACCTGAATTCCACAATTAACCCGTTTGTCCATATAATGTATATAATCAGCTGGAACGTTAAAGCCACCTAGATTTTGAGTTCCCCTTGTCCCACCGGGTCATCTCTGGCCTCTCTGAGGGTTTGCTGTGGTGTAGGGACGCTGTGACATTAGCAGCAGATCCTTTGGTTTGCAGGGTGGATCAGACTTGTTTGTCCAGCGCATCCCATGGGTACTCGATCGGATTGGGATCTGGGGGGTTTGGAGAGCAGGACACCGGGCCCTGTGCGCAGCAGGCTGTGTTGCACTGGGTGTTCTGCTGCCTTTCTTTCAGATTCTTTGGATTTTTTTTGTGGGTTCCGACTGGGCAGGCGGCCCTTTGATTCCCTTGGATTGGGGGAAACTTGGGTGCCCATGATCCTGTCACCAGTTTAAGGCTGATTGGTGTACAAGTGTTTCTATAGTGTGTGAATATGAACCTACACAATGTATGAGCTGCTTTTATAAACAGTTAATGAAATCAGCATGGAGAATTAACCTTCAGTGTGTGAGGTGTGGTGTACAGCAGTAGTGTTAATGGCTGCCTGTGACTTTCCAAAAAGAGTGGGCTTAGTAAAAATGCCAGCAGTCAGACACAGCAGCACAAAAACAATCAAGTGTGTGCTGTGCAGTATCTCGAAAGCTCACGAGGCTTCCGTTTAATCCAAAATCATAACGAAAGGAATCTCTTAATATTGATGAAGGTTTAAAATGAGGAACAGCGCATTAAACAGGCGTGTCGCTGACGTGTCGGCTTGCGCAGGATTCCCAGCCTGAAAGCTGACTCCGTGTAATCAACCAGTCCAAATTCCAAAGTCCCAGGGAGGAGCTGTCGATCTGAAACGAAAATAAATAAACGTCTGACGTTTACGAGCACGTTCCAGCTCCATTCGATATCAGTCGGACTCGTCACTGAGCCGACCGCGGCCCGAGGAAGATCCGCTTTGACGTCAACCCACGGCTCTGCACACACCTTCTGGCTCCCGTCCCGTAGACGGGCCCTGGCACTGAGGTGAGGGAGAGGGAGGAGGGTGTGCAAGTGTGAGTGTGTACACTTGTGCAGCAGAAAAGAGATGATTATTTTGTCCTTGCTGGCTGGTTCTGGACTGTGATGAAGACAGCAGGTTCGCGTTCACACTTACTCGAGCGCTGAGT
Source organism: Clarias macrocephalus (assembly GCA_011419295.1). NCBI lineage: Eukaryota > Metazoa > Chordata > Actinopteri > Siluriformes > Clariidae > Clarias > Clarias macrocephalus. The sequence continues at coordinate 36,680 of JAAGKR010006371.1, read as the reverse complement.
CAGTCACATCAAGAGACACAGCACAGGCCTAGTGTAGAGCACAGCATGGCCAGCACAACCAAGTGTGTGTGCATGTGTGTGTTAGGAACTGATGACTCAACTCTGCTCTCTGTTCTTGATTTTTGGACGATACAGATTGTACTCAGGCTGCTGACTAAGTTGTTTTATTTTTCCCCCCCATGTTATTCTCGATGCTGATTGGTCAGAAGGTGGGAGTCCAAATCTCAGGTTTATATTAGCGAGCTGTGATTTAAAAGAAAAAAAAAAAGAAAAGCTTTCTTTAGTAACTCTCGATAATAGACAGGAACTTTGTACACTTCTCTGGAAACCATATACAATAACCAACGGACTAAAGTTTCTCACTGATGTGATGATGATGTAACGGTCGGCGTCTCGGCAGTGCAGCAATCTGATTTATCTTCCATTTGAGAGAGGGAGAGATTCAAGGCTGGTGGGAGAACATCTGTTTTACATCTGCCGTAATGAGATAAGTGATGGCAGGCAGTAATTAGTAATCTTGTAACTGTAAATGGGTAAAAATGAACATAATGTTCAGTGGTACAAAAAAAAAAAAATAATAAAAATGGCCGAGTGAAACACTTCATGTACGGAATTCATGTTGTTAAACAAGTTTATGTTATTTATATAGGCACATAAATATGTACATGTACACATTTGTATAACGCATCTGACTTCATTCAGAAATTTTAATGCATTACTTTGTCATATTAATCACATGGCCAGGTTTGACCCTAATGGCTTCCCATAACCTCCGTGCGGTTACCTGATCCCGCGTGATAATGGCACGTTTAACGAGCATAATATGACTCCTAAAACACCAGCGGGTGTGCTGAACAGCAGATTTTATTATAAATTAAAAAAAACAATAAGATAAAACCAAAGTCGTGTTTGATGTACCTTCAAGAGGAACTATTTCTACCTGACAGAATACATTACATGAAAGATGTGGGAGTGTTGGCTCGGGTGGTTAAGGCTTTAGGTTGTTGGTTTTTGACCCGGGTCTGCGGTCCCGGGTTCGAGCCGCGCTGTCGGTGGGTTGCCGCTCCCCCATATTACCCAGCTATTACCCGTGCAGTGCCGGTCTAATTCAAGATATTTTAATTTGCACTTGCTTAATGGAAATGTTTGAGATATCGTAATGTGTTTCCTTTAACCAGTTTGTCATACATGTCTTTAATCCAACATTACACGTTTATAATACAAGTGAATTTGACTATTTTAAAATGACTATAACTAGATGCATAACTAGATTGATTGACAGCACTAATATACATCTACTGTATATCTTTCTATATATAAATACACCCTGCTGCTAATAAAATAGTAATGTTTGATGTGAATTCATGGGCTGAAGTTTCTTCTCACACTCTGCTCTGACCTCTCTTCCTGCTGTTGTAAACATGTTTCCATGCATCTTGGTCTGTGAAGGTGTGTGTGGGTGCATGTGCACGCACTCTGTGTGTGTGTGTGTGTGTGTGTGTGTGTGTGTGTGTGTGTGTGTGTGGTTGGAGCACTTTGTGTAAACGTACTGCTGGAGCTCGTGGGAGGCCTGTGCCACAGCACTCGGATGTGGCTAGGACACACACTCATGCCAGCTGTGGAACCTTTTACTCTGGGTTTGCGTGAGTGTGTGTAGGTGTGCGTGTGTGTGAGAGTTGCTTCCGCCGTGCCACCCTTGAGAGACGAGACTCTCCAAATCCCTGCGTGCTGATTACACAGTGTGATTGGAGCTTTGTTCGTCTCCAGCCGCGGCACGCTTCAGAAGGACGTGTCTGTTAATTGAAGCCAGAAGAAGCCTGAGTCATTAGGGAACCTCTTCACTGTCTGAGTTTGTGTGTGTGTGTGAGAGTGTGTGCGGGCAAGCAGTGCTTTTTGTAGCAAATGACACACAGGAGGTGGTGAAGTAACTCTTACTTCAGAGCGCTGCATGACTCTTCACCTGCACTGTGTGTGTGTGTGTTTATCAAGCTGAATATGAATTTATTTATTTGTAAAACGGTTAGTATGTGTTTGCATGTAATACACACCCGCCATACAGGCACCTGGAGTTACGAGAGGACTCGCCTTAAGTTATTCCAACTAGGTTCTGCTTAACATCCAGATAAACTTCAACAGATACTACAATGTAAAAAAAAAAAAAAAGTGATGTTTTGGCAAATAAAAATATCTTGAATCTAGTCAGATTTATCGCATATTTCTTAATATAAGATTACGACATACTGAAAGTAAGATTGTTAAACCTGTTTTAAGAGAGAGTTTTACTAATTAAGTGTGAATTTCTGGTTCTGCTGTAGATAATTTTGCTAGTTTTAGGATTCTGTTTCTTGAAACAAGCAAAATGATCTGCCAATAGAACAAGATGCTTATACTTAAAATAAATAAAATTGTGTAAAATAAGAATGTAATATTAAAAACTTTTATGTAGATTCATTCGACTAGATATGGGTTATTTTTACTTTTTTTGTGTACTTTGTACTTACACTGCATAAAATTATAGCTAGTGAAAATATCTCATAGTTAAATTCATCTTATAATATTGCACTTATGTCTACTTAAATTTTACTAGCTAATATTTTTAGCTAAAATTTCTTGTTCCATTGGCAGGTAATTTCACTAGTTTCTTAAATGAAGCAAAACTATCTGCCACTTTAAAAAAATTAAAATTGACTGGGGGGGGAAAAAAAGTATAATAATCTTATGTTTCGTTTGTTTTAGCTTGTATTAAGAAATCTCGGCTAAATTTGACTAGATTCGTATTACTTTTACCTGCTGAGACGCACAAATCAGGTGTGAATTTTTTGTTGGGTTTGCCGTATGAAAACAACAAAGCACGTAAGAGAAAATTAGATTTATTCTGCCATGTCATGGCGCTGGCTGGCGCTAGTATAAAAGACGAAATGATCGCTGAATGATCGCTGCCTCAGGAAGAAAGACATGGGGTCACGGCGCGGTTTTTGACAGAACATGCGAACTCGGTGTTAAATTGCCATGTTTTGCTAACAAATTGTTAGCAAACCTATAGTCGTAACCTCCCCCAATCCCCCCCCCCCACCCCCCTCCCCCGGGTCCCATGTGTATCAGAGAAAAGTCTCAAGTTATTGTCATGAGAGATTTCGGCCTGTTGTTAAAGTAGACAAATTGCTCACTGTAGCTGAATGCCAAAGCAATTTGGTGTAATTTACTGGATCAGTGTGGATTAAATGCTCTTTTATCGGGCCTGTACGGGCCCGGAGCCATAGATGAGCGGAGGTTCGCCCGAGCCGCTTTGAGTTGGCGAGGGATTCAGTGCGAGCGCAGTTTTGAGTGGCTGTACAGGAAATTGTTGAGTTTAGTAGTTTTGGTTTGTCCTAATGCGAGCACTGGCTTTGCGCGTCACGTCATGGGCACGGCTCCAAACCAAACTGGCTTCAAAGTGCACCTAGAAGGGGGGGGGGGGGAGAGATGGAACAAAGAAGTTTGATTGTGTTGTAAAAGCCACTGAGTGGTGACGAGAACTAGGTCTGTGCTCAGATGATGATGATGATGATGATGATGATGATGATGATGACCAATAACCACATGTAGGCTCTGGGTTTTAATGGCCTATAATGCACTTAATCTGGACATCTACAGTATGATTTGTGTGTTTTGTTTAGTCTCTTTTGTGCTCTTCATTTCATATTTTTGCGCTGGATTTGCATTTCCTAATGACTGGGATCGGTTGCGTGTTCAGAGTGCACCTTGGTGACAAGTTAATGACGGTAGTAACAGCTGCACAAAACTTTTTGGCACATGTACAAGTAGGAATTGTGCTTTCTGCTTTTGACTGCTGGATTTAATCTCTACAAGTATGTGCATTTATTTTTATTTTTTATTTGCAAGGTTTTCTTTTTAAAGTACGCTTTATTTGCATTGCATCTTTCTTTTATTCTTCTTTGATGAATTGGTTCATCATGGCATGTCCAGCAATGTGAATTAAATAATTTTGTTTGGTGTTTATTGGGCCAGCTGGAGCACTGGATTTGTCCTGGGTTTGATTTTCTTTAGAGCAATAAACGAAAAGGCGTGTTGAATTACACGGCGGCCGTTACGACGGCGAGTCCTTTGCGACTCTGTTATGAGAGACCGAGAGCGAGATGGTGAGAGACGGTTGATCAGAACATCCTGAACATTCTATAGCTGGAGCAGGAAGCTCGTTAGAAAGTTCTCTCTCCGTCTTGTGCTCTCTTTCTCTTCATCTTCCTCCCTCTGGTTCCCGCCGTGCCCTTTCAGGCAGCGTGCGTTGTTCGAACAAATTTGAGCGTGTTAAGTGAAAGCCCTGAGTTGGCGGCGAGCCCGCGTTCTGCGCTGATCAATCCCACGTGAGCGTCAGCACTGCTATATTTAGTCAGTGTGTGTGTGTGTGAGCGCTCTTTAAAAACAGGAGTGAGTGTTTCACATTGCGAAAACGTGCTGAATCAGGGATGCCATGTGTGGTTGGAGTGAACCTACAGCATGACCGCTTGTGTGTGTGTGTGTGTGTGTGTGTGTGTGTGTGTGTGTGTGTGTGTGTGTGTGTGTGTGTGTTTTTTATTCATTTTCTTTAGGTTATTACACACTTGTATAATAATACATCAGGCTTTGTGAAGCCCTGTGTTATTGTGCGATGTTCAAAGTCTTTAATACACATATCAATATAAACAAATGTCAATTTTAGTATTTATCACTGTATCAAAAATGCACTACGCTGTTTCCTGCATGACTTTTGCAAGACTTTACATGATTGCGTCATGTATTATCACCCGGTGTACGTTCTACATAAATATTATAGACAATAACATGGGATAAAATTTATATGTTGTACTTATTGATTACTTTGTATTCGCTAAATGTTAATGGTGTATAACAAAAACAGTAGTTTGGTTTATTGCGCTACGTGTTAACTAGTGATGGGAAAATCGATTCAGTTACAAAGCACGTATCGCCATACTTTTTAAATGATGTATATTGAAGTTCATCTTTTATCCTACAGGTGGCACTCTAAACTGATTTTAAGAAGAAGGCAAAGCCTTTATTGTCGTTCCACAGTTTATGACGAAATTAGGGGGCATTTTTATTTACATTTAGACGTTCGGTAGACGCTCTGATGGGTTACTGTTCTACTAGTTAAGTAGCATCAGTCCAAAATTTATTATTATATAATTTTTTTTTTTTTTATTAACTCAAATATCGAAGATGTTGGCAGGCAGAATTATTTGCTTAGTTTATTTAGAATTGTACAAAACTAAAAAAGAAAAACTAAAAAATATTTATAAAACCGTGATACCTACAGAATCGCAATACAAATTGAATCGGCAACAAGGTATCGTGATAATACCGTATTGGCCGACCCCAGGTAATTCCCATCACTAATGCTTACTATGATACTATACTATAATAATGTATATATCAGTTTATATATACACTATAAACTGAGCTATAAACTCGTACTCATCCAATTTCCTGCATATCTTCTAAACTTCTAATATGTATGTGTCTAAATATCACCTTTCTAGCTGTAGCGGTCACTATTTTTGACTTGGTAATTTGTTGCATTCACACTAAAAAGCAATTAAATTATCATAACATGTAAGCAGGTCGCTGAGGGGGGAAAGGAGACACAACACATACGTTGAGAAAAACGTACAATTTCTTCTTCCGAGTTTTCTCAGTCTTGCCAGCCAATAGGAATCAAGTAGGCGGGGTTTTCGTGGGTGGGTGCCTTTGCTTCTCTTAAAAAAGTAAAGTTCTTTTTAACTGTTGAATTCTTTTTCCATTGCTGTGCCTTTACTTTTGTTGCTACAGTATACTAATGCTATGCAGTATGCCTTTGTCTATGCTCAGAGCGACCTTCAACCCAAACTTCACCTTGGTTGCTTGTTCTGTGGGGTTAGCGTTAGCGCGTGTGCGCGCGAGAGAGTCAGTTTAGTTGCGGCGATGTTCATATAATAGTGTTGTTGTTTGTTGAGATTCCTCACGGAGGGAATGAACACACTCGTACGCACTTGGTCTCGTCCTGGCAGCTTGCCAAAGAGGAGAAATCAGCGCACTTTCACGCACTTTCCTGATCAGCTGCATGAGTTCTCTCTCTGTGTGTGTGTGTGTGTGTGTGTGGCTGGCCCGGTGCCAGACCATAGTGTGGCAGGAGGAGGAGGGGGGGGGGGGGGGAGGGAGAGGAGGTGTGAGGTAATTGCTCCGTACCTGCCAGCCTGCTGCACTATGCTCTGGGGATCCTGTCACAACGTCACGCTTTCAAAGGTTTTGACACGCAAACGCACGCGCGCACCCACACACACACACGCACACACACACGTGCACATTCATACACACAATTATATCTGTCCTCTCAAGGCTTGTGCCATTCACCATTAGAGCAGCTTGGTCCATTCCAAATCCTGCCAGTTTGTATTGATGCAGATGCCAGTGTGTGTGTTTGTGTGTGTGTGTGTGGGTGTGCATGCCCATGGGGGTGTCTAATGAGAAGACCTGGTGGTTTTCACACTCCTTGCACCCAATCAGCTTCTGTCAGGTGCTGTGTGTGTGTGTGTGTGTGTGTGTGTGTGTGTGTGTGTGTGTCTACTGGGAGATGTAAAGCTCACCTGTCAGTGTCAGCCATGTGCCCCCCCTCCCCCCAATCCTTCCCCTCCACACACACACACCTTTTGTTTGCCCAAACCCCTCCTTATTACCCCCTCCACATAGAAAACAATGAGGCATGTCTATTAGAGGCGTTTATTCAGTGTTTTGGCAGTGTTTGTTTGTTTTTTCTAGACTGAATTGGAGGTGTGTGTGTGTGTGTGTGTGTGTGTGTGTGTGTGTGTGTGTGTGTGTGTGTTTGAGATGGAGTATACTAAACTTTAGAAATTTAGAAAGTCTCCAGTGTCGGCAACTTTGCAACCTTTCTTTTTCATTGAACCACTTTGACAGACTATATTCTACTTCAGCAACTTTATTTTCAATGCAACTTGAAACTGCTTAAACATAAATTACTGTGCAAAAGTCTTGACCCCCCCCCCCCCCCCCCCCCCCATATTAAATAAATTACTTGATGTACAGAGGAACCTAGACATACTAATACCCTTCCTTATAAATTTTCTCCTTAAGAATTGAGATTTTGCACGAAATTTGCGTCGGGATATGAACAAATTAAACGAACACATCAAACCGAATTAATACTCTTGGGTGACTGGAGCAGATTATCTGCCTGTACATTATTTCTAAAATTAAAATTCATATCGCAATATCACGTAGTGTTTAGCACTGTTGGCAGGTTCTGGATTCAATTCCTGCCTCGGGTCTGTGTGCATGGAGTTTCCATGTTCTCCTCGTGCTTGACGGGTACGTCTGGGTACTCCGGTTTTCTCCCACAGTCCAAAGACATGCAGATTAGGCTAACTGACGTTCCCTAATTGCCCATAGTGTGTGAATGAGCGTGTGTGTGTGTGTGTGTGTGTGTGTGTGTGTGTGTGTGTGTGTGTGTGTGTGTGTGTGTCCTGCGATAGATTGGCACCCCATTCAATATAGACAACAAGTGAGTGAGAGTGAGATGTAACAACCTCCGCAGCAACCTCATTTCCCCTCTCGTCATTTCTAACCACTCATGGCTTAACAAACAAAAAACATTTCCTCTGAAACTACTCAGGTACAGAGACTGAAAAAAAAAAAGTCATTTAGGAATCCTGAAGACTACATAGAAAAAGAAAATACAAGAAAATCTGGCTCCCTGGACACAAAATATGGAGAAATAATGGCTGGCTCGAGACTTTTCTACTTTGAGCACTTATGAACTAATAACACCACGGCTTGTTGATTATTTTCCAACACTCCACCCCTGTTGTGTTTTATTCCATAGATACATATTCCATCATTCTCAATCCTAGTGCAGATATAATACCCAGGCTCTTCTTTATTATCGGTGATAAAGTGGAGCTTTATCTATTTCTTATCCACTTGTATCCTCATGTCCTGTAATCCCCACATGTTAATCTGACACTTGGGAATGCAGGAAGCATATCCAGATGTGTGCAAGGCTTTCAGGTTAAGGCCTAATATGGCTTGGTTTTGTTAGGTACATTATTCAAGCACTTTTTTTTTTTTTTTTTTTATAAATGTTTTTAGCTTTCCCTTTCTAAGTCGATTAATTTTCAGATACGGTTCAATGATGTTCCGATCACAGCGTCTCGGGCTTTTCAGGATATTACTTTCGTCTGTTAAGTGTAAGAGAGCTGTATTTTTCTGTTTTTTTGACACTACAAAGCTTGGCAGCATTTCGAAGACAAACTCTGCAAATATTTTTTTCTTTTTTCCCTGACAGACTGAGTATGAATCTCACTTAGCATTAATGCTCTTTTGAGTCCACACTCTCTTAAATCTGTCTCAGATGTGTCTGCAGACCGCTGGCTCGTTTCGCTCTCCGGATGAGTCGAGTGTGTCAAAAACGCTAACCGCTAATGAGGCTTGTTTAATCCTTGATCTCATCAGCGCACTGCCAGACCTGGCTGAAAGTGTGTACACACACACACACACACACGCACTCCTCGCTAATCTCCTTGAGCCCCGTCGTGTCTCCTCTCCAGTCTTTGCCAGACGTTGGTTTCCATGCTCGCTTTATGAGCCGGGCGCTCGCTAATAGATTCCTCGCACTGTTATCTCCACTGATAAGATGGCTGTAATTATTTTTGCTTCGAGGTGAAAACCCTTAGCCTTACTCAATCACTCAATATATGTATATATTGGAATCATTTAGCTTGTGTCCCAACTGCTAGTCGTATATATATATATTTTTTTTTTACTTTAGTAGCATTCTTACTAACCAATGTAGAAGCCATTTTGAGAGATGCTTATAGAATAAACACTGCTACAAACAGTCCAATCACAGTTTTAAACTAAAAACAGACATCAACCACTTTTTATTATTATTATTATATTGGGTAGCATTTAGCTTAAATGATGTGATGTGTTTATATTTTAATAGCCTTCTGTTAGGATTTTGCTTGAGTAAACCAAATTGCAACCGCTAGTCAGCCAAATTACTGGCATGCTAGCTAGCGTAAACATGGTTACAGGACAGTATCCTGTTTTTTTTTTTTTTGTCTCTGTCACACACTGTGTCCATTGATTTATTCTTAGCTGTCTTGAGAACATGTGTTATGTTAAAATGTATGCTATGCTATGCTCTCACTGGGCAAGTCTCAATGCTAGTGCACATGCTAGCTACCAGGAAAACTACTTTTATCATCTCAGGCTCATTTTGAGTGCTGGACATTTCAAGTTCTTATTCTTTAAACCCCATTTTCTTTGTTTAAGATGTTTTGCTTAAATATAGCCTATTTCCCTAACCACATTTGTCACATTGTACTGATTCATAGGCAATTTCCTAATTTGCAAAGATCTTGTTAAAGGATTTTTCATCATACAGTGGTACCTCAAGATACGGATTTAATTCATTCTGGAGGCGAGAATCCGTATTGCTATATTAATTTTCCCATAAGGAATAATGTAAATGCAGATAATCCGTTCCAGCCACTTTAAAAATATTACCAAATTCCAACACTATAATTATATTTTTGCTTATAAAAACAATCAAAGACTTTAGAAAAGACATGCAAATTATGTAAATGATAAAATAAATAGACATTAAACCTCACTTAACCTTAATTTATGATTCCTCTTGGCAAACGTTGCCGAATGCGGCTCCCTTTTCTTCTTGCTACTGTCCATGGTAACATTCTTGGGACCCATGGTGCTATGTCTTCACTAAATCTTGCCCAAAATGCGAAAACCCACAAAAAAAAAAAGTTTAAAAAGTCTCCCTGACTTAGCCGGAGTTCGGTTCGACTCGGTCTGGTCGTTGGTCTTTTTAAGGTGGGAATTTTTTAAGGCTGAGGTACCAGACTGTTGTAGAATTTAGAATTCAGCCAATACTTTATCTGGATTGTTATGTACACGGTGATAAGAAAGCAACCTTGAAACATAAACCAGTCCTTTGTGCATAAATTGCTAGGTCATTAATAGCTGTTAGTTTAAACCAAGCACTTCTTCATAACACCTGTTCACTGCTCGCTCTAACCATCTCACGAGCACTGCTGAGATTATGTTCGCTTTATTGAACATCTCCGTCAAAGCTCAACAATAAGACTTGTGTCTTGTGAAGGTGCTTGGAAGAAGAAGTGATCAACCTCCCTTGGTTTAAACCCCTAGAATTACATAACCAGTTTAGTTTCAAGTGCCAAAAAATATATGTTCCTCGATCAGGAATTCAGGAAATAAAAGAAAACTTGTATGTCAGCGTTACGGTGGAAATTTGGTGTTCCTTTAGTTAGAGCGAATATGGCTTTTGAGATTAAATGAACCGAAGCATTTGTGATGAATGAATGAATGAATGCGTAAAAGTGTTTGACATTTACAGATTTCATGCACGTTTCGGTGATGAGACTCTTCGCCGCAGTGAAACATTTGAACGTTTTAAAGACGGACTTGTACGTGAATGATGAGGTGGCTCGGAGCCCACTGCAGTCGTTCCCGTGTCAGTGGAATGTCTGATTCGTTAAAACCGACGGATAACTTGTTGCCGACTTGCTGAACTCTACACTCAATCATTTACTGGCACATTACAGGAATTTGTCTGGGAGTTACTGTTTTAAACCTGAAGCAGGCAGGACGTTCATGGCTTTGGCGTACTGAGAGAACTTGATGGTATTCAAGCACCGGTGAAACGCTGGGATAAGTGTATTAGTGTAGCCGGGGATTATATCGAGAAATAAAGGGAGGTTTAACTCTCAGAGCTGTAATCTGTTATTCTACACATGTATTTTATAGTAGAGTTTTACTGCTTGATGTATTAGCCTGAAAGTTATGGACAGCTCAAGAACCAACATCAGACCGCTAATAGGCTATATCTTTGCAAATCTTCACCTGATTTTCCATCATATTTGCCAGAAAGCCACTTTAGAACTATAAAAATCCTCGAGCAAGCTTTTGCTCGCTCAGATCTGTGCTTGTTTTGTAATTCTACCTCAACTGTAAGTCACTTTAGATTACCTCGCCTGTCAAACAGAATGATGCAGTAGCTGGATGCAACGTTTATCTTATCTATCTTTCAGGGATCCGTGTGTAACAAAGTTAACAGTAAAAATCTGATCTTGAAACTGCTCCATTTGTGGAAGACGTGAGCAAGGTGAGAGACATTTTTGGCACGGACCGTGTGCCATATTGGATTCGCCTTCTCTCGCGATGCACATGTTGTGCATGATGACAAAACCACATGTTCCTGCTCACGGCTAGTGTGTGAAACGCCTCGTACGGAGGAATTTTTTTTTTTATTATTTTTTTTTTTTTTATGATTGGTGTCGGGGCGCTTGGGAAGGAAGTGCATGCGTACAGATGGGAAGGATTCTGTTCCGTTTTAGAAAGAATGCGTCACTTCACTTCTGTGTTTTAAAATAGCAGTAAAAGGAATATTTAAATATTGAGTCCACAGGAAAGCGGTCAGAAATAAAAAAAAGAATGACCATTAGAATACCGCATTGTATTTGGTAGTAGATTAAGAGATGCTTCAGAACATGTTTAATATCTGTATAATGTGGTTTTACTTTGTTTAACTAATGGAGTGTCTGGATGTTCGTTTTGCAGGACGACAGCGATGGGATCCCCTGGTCGGAAGAGCAAGTGGTGCGGAAGGTCCTCTATCTCTCGCTGAAGGAGTTTAAGAGCGCGCAGAAACGGCAGCTCTGCGACGGCCTCATCGGTGGAGCCAAAAGCCCAAATGGTACGATCACACTCCTAATACACAGACTCCTAATATGATCACACTGCCTCCATCGTTACCATAGTAAGAACTCGGACCGGGAATTGGCTTTGAGAATTTGCACAAATGTTGAATGTTTGAGAAGAGGAGGTAAGTTTAGCTTTTTGGAAGGTGTCCCGAACATGGGTGGTGGGTATTGGACTATGGATCAGGAGGTCCCTGGTTCAAACCCCAGCACAACCAAGCTACCACTCATGGACAAGGCCCTTGAGAGACATGCAAGTCGTTCTGGATAAGGGTTTCTGCCAAATGCAGTAAATGTAAATGAACATTTACATGTAACTAGCATCATGGGAAATCCGTCAGAACAGAGCTCGTTCTTGGTAACAAGGATGTAAGTGACGTGGACTGGCTTGATTCGCTTCATAGTGTGTTTGTCTCCCGGTTGTAAGAGCAGCTCTTTTCATGTAACCATGCCTACACCATTGTTGTCTGATTTTCCTGTAATGATGTGGTTTGTTCCTCACTTGTATCTTCCTTATTTTTCATCATATTCTTCATCATCATAGATTTGCACCAAGCCCATCTGACTAATCGCCGCGGGCGTAAAATAGTTGTTTATATGGTCGATACGAACCTTCCGCCTTATTGTAACTGTCTGTATTCTGCAGATCATACGCATTATTGCTAATTAAATCCACGGCGCGCGCGTTAAAGCGACAATGACGACGCGCTCAGCTCCACCAGTCAGCCACAGCCAGGCGGCGTCGTGTTAGCAGAGGATCAGTGTCAGATCTGATTTCCTCCCGCGTCGCCGTAGGCTAAGCCGCGGAAATATAATAACAGGGTTTCACCCAGATGTCCTCCCACTGCTCTTGCTACCGAGCACGAGTGTGTGTTTAAGAGGGGGCGTGTCTCAGTGGCAGGGCGCAGACAGTGATAGACAGGCGCTCCTGTTTTCGCCGAGTGGAGAGGAGCGAGTGCCGCGGTGGCTGTCACTCTTCATTTTCCTCTCGCTCTCTACGAGTCCTGCACTCGACCTGTAATCACCGCCTGTCTCTGTCCACTTCTCTTTGTCTCGCTCTGCCTCTCAGCCTGTCTCTGTCACGCTGCACATGACAGTCTGGTCCTACTCATTCTAGACTACAAGTTTTTTCACATCCGTTCTTCTCCTTTAGAGCACTGTTTTTCCTCTTGTCCAATTCCCTCTTCCTGTTCCTCTTCCTCTTTCGGCAGAATTAATGCAGAAGTGTTTCGGTCAGTCGGTCTCAGAAAGAGCCTGAGAGTTCTGTGCTAGAAGTCCCAAGAGGTTCTTGGCTCTTTACCCTCAACTGCTTATTTCCCTGCGTGGATTAGGTTCCTTCTCATTCGGAGAATAAAAACGCCACATCAACTCCACCGTCAATTTCAAAACCTCGCATTTTCAAGTTATTGTGGTCTGAGCAATGTGGTGCTGGTTCTCATTCGAAAACAATCTCAAGAACACAGCGAATGCAACTTGTTCTTATTCCAGTGCAACTTTTTTTTTCTCTCTCTCCCTTTTTACGCCGCAGCGTTTTAAAGGATCGTTTGAAGCAGTCATGGAGAAGAAAACATTTTTTATGAACAAAACCCACTTGTTTTAATGAGCTCTCTAATTATTTATTTACATGGTATGTGCTTGTCAGAGAGTCGGTTTTTGGTTTTTCGCGGGAAGGCATGTGAGAGTAGGGCTGCGTCAGGACTCAGAACTCGGCAGCTAGTGCTGCATTAGCGTATGTTCGTCCTCTTGAGCAATCTCCTTGACCCTGAATTGCTCAGCTCTGCGCTTGGATCGCTCCGAATAAGTGCATCTGTGGAATGAATACACGAGGATGTGCTTGATTAACGCTGTAAAGCTTGACTTCTAGAATCTAGCTAAACATTTACCCCTTTAAAAACTGGATTTTTTTAGAGGCTTATCATTGGCCTTGTGGTGCAATATAACACATTGTGAACTTTACAATCACTAGCTTTCAGCGGAGGACTTATTGGCATCGCATTTCTATCCGAGATCCTGCTCCTCATTATGACATAATGCATGTTAAATAAAACCAAGGTTCCAGAAACCGTTTGAAGTACCACGGACTCCATGAATACAATAATGTGTATGGTTCATGTTTTCTAATTCATTACGTATTCATTCACCCTCAGTAATCACTTTGTCTTAGTTAAGGTCCACGACCCTGTATACAGAATAAAGCCGTATAGACGAGTGAGTATATAGGGACATTAATCATCAGGGACCGGCCGATACGATATTATCACGATTCCTGTGTGCCGATTTGATTCGTATTGATTGATTCTATCATTTTTAGCCACTTTTTCTAATTTATCAGATTCCACAAATCTATAATCGTTTGCTGAAGTGTGAGTAGTTTAGAGGACACCACCTACAGGATTGCAGCGGAACTGCAGCACCTCAAATGCAAAACTCGTACAAATAAAAAATAAATAAATTGGAGTCAGTATGACAATAAAATTCAAATAAAAAATTACACAGTATGATATTCGGTAAAATTCCTATAACAAAATGGAAAGATAGCATGGCATGGGAAGATTCACTGCAATAAAAGAAAAATGTAAAATTTAAAAAAATTTGGGATGGATTAAACAAATCTACTTGTACAATATACAATAAACAACTGAATTGATAATAATAATAATTAAAAAAAAATCTGTACTATATGTACATCTGTACTAACCAGCCGGTTTTGTATAAAGTGATTTTGCGCTTCATGCCTACAAGCGTTTATAAATTCACCCTTTAGACTCTCGTAATGTTCGGTGTCAAAGCATGTGATCAATTTTATTTGCTGGTCATCCAGTGCCACTGATCTAAAACAAACAGCAGGCTCTAGTGCTTAAGCTTCACCCGAGGAGCGGCTGGCCTGCAGAAAAGCACCTGGTCTGGAGCCAGAAATAAAATGGAGGTTAGGTCTGAAATTCGAGTCATAAAGCGAGGCATAAATCTGAAGCGGAGTGCCTTAAAGTCTGCGGCAAACACGCCATGCTAAATTTTTACTGTTCCTCTGTTTACAGTTATAACCGCACTCTCTCTCTCTTTCTCTCTCTCTCTCTCTCTCTCCACCTCAGCACCGTGCAAGCCGATATATAAAAGCAGCGTTCTCTGCATGTCCGACCTGCACGAGTCTCTTGTTCGCTTTGCTCCGTCTTCTGACTCGAGTGGTTCTGCCTTCCTGCATCTCGAGTTGAAATGTTTCGCAGAGCCGCTCCGGCCGGTTTGAAGTGCAGCCGTGGTGGTCTCGTGCTTTTTTTTTTTTTTTTTTTCTTCTCCTTCTTCAGCCTTTCATGGCTGTTTTACAGAAAAAAAGCTTAATTTCATCGCTCTCTTTGACTTGTTTGTTTAAAGGTTGACTGATGATTTGAAAAAGCATTCGGGATTGGGGGGGGGGGGAGGGGACGGTGAGGTTTGGGTTAACTCAAGTGAACGATAATCTCTTAGAAAAACATGTCAGGTTGAGTGGTGATGACAAAATAAAGCCACTTGGAACCGTGATTCATATCATAGCGTGAGTGTTTGGCGTTCCGACACATTTTAACCTGAAACTAGGTGAGTTGCATCGTTTGTAACGTGAGCAAAAATAAAGAATATGAACATCGCGGCACTGGAGATGACGCAGACTGAAAACGACGCAGTTTCAGGGTAGTTTTGGATCGTTAGAATGTGAAAGCTGACACTGTTTGTCTGTATTTGTGTGTGTGTGTGTGTGTGTGTGTGTGTGTGGGGCCTCTATAGACGATCGACAGTCCTAGGCAGATCCATACGGCAGATACTAGTATATAAGAAAGCACAGTGATGACAGCCTTGCACGCGAGTGTGTGTGTGTGTGTGTGTGCGCTCATACGTGTCTAGAGCTTAGGAGACCCAACCTACCGCAGTGTGTGTGCGTGTCTGTGTGTGAAGGCACACACTGATGACACATTGCGGTTTTGCTCTGTTCCCAAACAGCCGGCTGCCTGGACTTGCTTCCTCCGCTCTCCTTTTCTTCTCTACAAACAGGTTCTCCGTGAAGGCCGCCCCTCAGAACAACCGACGCTGCCCTCCTGTCTCTTTCCCTTTCAATCTCTGCTCTGTTATTTACCAGTAATTTGCTGTCTCGTGCCTGCTTCCTGTTTGCCACGATGGTCTCAGATGGTCAGACCCTGGCGCGAATGTGAGCGTTGGCGTACGTGATCTGCTGCCTAAGGGAAACCAAAAAGCTCTGGACGTCAAGTTGGGTCACATACAGTATTTACAGTTTGTCCTGCCTCTCATCTCCTTTAACTTGAAACACAAAGGCGTGCATGAAGGGATAAAACTCTGTGCGGAGAAAAGGGGAAAATAACAAGCAACAGGGAGTTGTGTTGAAGCCGTCCATGAACATTTAATCGCCCGTAGTTGATCATCTTCCAAAAACAGCACATCATAAAAGTCATTAAAGAGCGCCGTGCTTTTAATCCAATTATACTTAGGTTTTTGCCACGTCTGCAAAAACAAGTTCGCTCCCGTCATCATTTACTTATTTAACTCTAAACAGTCGTTCCCTCACTGTTCTCTTTCCAGAATTAACAAAAAAAAAGAAAGAAATGAATAAAAGCAAAAGCAGCTTGTCGCCTCTCGTATAAAATTCCGACACTGGAGACTCCTTCCAATATGTCGACGTCTGCACACTTTCCGTAGCACTTACATGATGCTGTCTGTCTGTCTGTACAGGTTCTCTCTCGAGTGTCAACGGTTCCGGCTCTAAAGGAGGGCACAAAGGGGACGACTCTCGGTCTCAGAGCACGGACGGAGGGAGCGAGTACTGGGAAGAGGGACCAGCCAAAAAGAGGTAAAGAGAATCAACAGACACATAGAGGCCTGTGTAGCTGTGTGCGGTTATTCTGCTTTTCTTGTTCTTTCTTTCTAATTGCCCATCATCCATTGAGTGTGTTTGATCAGAACAGGGTGTGTGTGTGTGAATTATAGCTGACAGAAAGGAACAGCGTGACGTGATTATCAGCGAGGCGATTAAATCAGCATCCGTACGGTATTAAGGACCCCGAGAAGTCCGAGGATGAGGCAGATCGTCGCCGCGTGACCCGCACGTTCCTCTCCTCTCTCGTGTCCCGATTGCCGTTTGAGGCTGCGCACCGCGATCATTAGAGAGATAGCGATACCGCGACTGCGTCTACAATAGAGTTGTCATTCAGAGGGCTTCCTAATAAGCACCCGTTCTTTGAAATTAATTTTCATTTCTTGTCACTTTTAATTAGTCTCTTTATGCCGTGCTTAGTATTTGTTTGAATTAATAATTAAAGAGGAAGGGGGAATGAGATGTGTTCGTGTACAGCGTGCAATTAACTCTTTGCCATGTTAAAGCTTGTTTTTTTTTTTTTCTTCTTTTTTTTTCTTGAACACGCCAAAGAAGCCGTTGCATCACTGAAAAAGTATTGTGTTCTCTTACTTCATACCTAGAGGCGAATAAACAAGCACTTGTGTGTTTTTAAATGTTTTTTTTTTTTAATAAGGGGAAAAATTGACTAATTTGACCCAAGCACTGGAGTGATATAGTTTCTATTTATTGCATTTATTTATTTATTTATTTATTTATTCATCACAATTGCTTTTCAGTGGCTCATGGTTAGAAAAGTGGAGCAAGTGGAGAAGCCGCCCATATTCACTAAACGAAGCGGATTTTTATGAGCGCTCGTTTGCGGACGACTTCCGTCTTGATAACTCTCGTTTCAGCATGTAAGCACATGTAAAGCCATGCACGGACAAACGAGACATTCATTAGCTAACCCGTCAGGCAAATGGAGGCGCCACTGAACTAGCCAAGCTCATGTTTTGCTTGGCCAGGCTAATGTAATTATCCCCAGGTTAAATCCATTAGTGTTGGAGGAATCCAGTGTAGACGTTCTCCTCATCTGTTCAGTCATGTGACCGTTTTGCACTGCACTGTTCGCTACCGGGCCCGGGTTCCCTGCCGCTGCGTCTCACCATGTGCCATTCGTACGGTTACTTTATAACATTAGTGCGAAAAACAAAACAATTTCCCACTAATCACTAGAATGCATTTTTACTTGACCCTGGAGGCGGGAAAGTACCGTGCAGTAATGGTGTGTTTCTTCACCTTGAAAAGACTTGGGAGTTCCTCAAATTACTTTGTGTTAAGCATTCTGCGAGGGGTCGGAAGCAGAAACGGTCCTGTGTAAATATCCCTCAAAAAAATTACTGTTTTGGAGCAACAGTGTAAAAATCTGTTTCTTTTTCAAGGCTTTGTCCTCGTTCTGTTCATTCACGCACCTGCTACAAGGGAATGACAATTCCTCATCCTAGCAGGGCATCTGTTTTAAGGCCAGTCCCAAGAAATTCCCTCAAGGCTCAAATAAAGGAAGATCTTTCTATCCCTTTTCATGTACACGTCCTTACTTGCTTCAACGTAACTCGCACGCTTTCGTTATTCTGGCCGGAATTGCACAGGAGGTAGTAAAGCGTTCTTAAAGATACACCCTTCCTGGTCTTCGGGAACAGAAGGAGTTTGTCTTTGATCTGAGTTTGTGTACACTCGGGCACACTTACCTCAGAAGAAATCCCAGAGATGAAACGAGTAAGCCTCATGAAGCACCCATTCATCCAGGACCCTCCGTATAACCCCTCCACACACACATGAACACATGCGGCAAACACTCAGGCCCAGTGAAGTGCCAGCTTTCCCTCTGAAGAGAACTGACTCGATCTCAAGGGAACAAAAGTACCAAAAACTGAGCCACCAAATCAAAGGCACTGCTGGACATACCAGATCCAACCGTCCAGACTGCAGCAGATGTCTTGTCCAGCCCCCTCCTGGAAATCCATTTCCCACCGCACCCACCGCTGTGTGTGGGTTTCTCAGGTAGCATGTACTTACTTGTGGGCGTAAGGCAGAGTCGGTGTGTACAGCTCGTGTGGGTGAAGATCAGCCTGCAACACCTGCCTGTAGTCCTACCTGTCATTTAATACCGCATGGCAAACTTTAATCAGAGCGCTGCCCTCTGGACACCATCATTAAAACAGCGGCAAAGAGGAGAGACAGACGGTGAGGTGGGGAGAGGAAGAAAGACAGACAGAATGGGGGGGGGGATGTAAGAGCGAGAGATTTAAATAAGCACAAAGAGAGTGGGCCGCCGTCGCCACACTGTCAACAACGGCGGCATTTTGTTCTCGAGTGCCTTTCTCTGCCTTTCATTAGAGTGGCAGCTCTGCTCAGCGTTAATGAGAGACTCGCTCACTTGGCGCTGTCTCGGCTTTGCCTCCTTTCTTGTGGCTACCATGTGGACCATGCTGCAGTTCTTCTTGGCTTGGCTTGGCTTGGCCGCGTCCGATTGAGGAGGTGCCAGTGCCTTCTACACCTGGCCTGGATGAAAAAGCAGGAAGGGGAGGAAAGAGAGACAGAGAAGAAGGGGAGTGGTGAAAGCGCATCAAGGTCCAGGTGCCAGGGTACCAGTTTGCAGGGGAAGGCCATGGTGAACGCATGAGAGCGGCTCTGTGTTTGCGTTCCCAGGCTTCTAAGAGATGCAGTTCTCGCAGAAGCTTTGGGGTGTGCCAAAGTCATAACTGACATTGGACTTGGGGCACACGTTGTACCCATCAGACTGGCAAGAAAGAACCCTGTGCCAAGGAGCTCTTTTGTTTGTCCTTGCTAGTTTGTTTGTCCACTTGAATTTCCCACTCATGGTGGGCATTACTGGTATGCTTGTTCGCTTGTGCTGTGTACTCCGTGCCAAGTTGTTGCCAGTTTTATCTTGCTCTCTTCCCTCTGTCTCCCTTCTCTGTTTTTTTTATTTTTATTTTTTATTTCGGTGCACCCGTTCAAGCAGACGTGCAGCGGTCGCCTGTTTCACCAGCTACACAATGGTGCTATTGATTTAGCCTTAAATCTTTCTGGTGTCGCGATTGTGGCATGCCGATCAGCGCGTTCAGCGGTGTCAGGAGTCGATCCCCGACTACAAAGACCAAGATTAGGCGTGATTGCTCACTCTCAGAAGATTAATGATTTGTGTGTTCAGCATGCAGAGGGTCTGTGTGTAGTCGAGCGCAGAGGGGGCTGCCAAAGGGGTAGCGTGAGAAATTGCCATCCAGGTATGCTTTTTGATTCCACGGTCCTGTTGCGTCACTGCCCAGGTATGGCTTTTTGGCTCCAGAGTCACTGAACAGGAATGTCCTTGGGCCGAGGGCTTAGCTTAAGTGTTTGTTCTTAGGAGTCATGGCTGTGGGGCAAGGCATATTTTTATTGGTTATGGAGAGAGTGGAACAGGTTGATTGTACCATTTGACGCATTAATATTGATATATGATGCACTAAAGTGTTTTTGAGGTGTTAATTGCAAAATGACTTTGGCTGGATAAAGATAGTTGGACACGCGGTTGAAGAGGGTTGAGGAGCAACATTATTATAAATAATAATGATCTTTTTTTTTAGTTGTTAAAAAGATTTAAAAGGGATGAGCTTGAAAGCAGTGTCACACTTAGAGATGCTGACCAAATTTGTGTGTGTGTTTATGCATACTTATATAAACATGTAATACATATAAGAAATGGAATGTGGCTCATTTGTTCAGTACACAGTCGGGGCAAAATGTGTCTCATTTGGCAGAGTATAAAAGCATCGTTCATCCTTTAATGAGCCATTAAAACAATTTCTTACTCCGCTGTAATGGTTCACATCATCGCATATGAAATGTCCGATAGTCTTCAGCAGTCCAAGATCTATCCTGGCACCTCTCTGGTGCTCTATTGTCCCAACATACTTCCGTTACACTCCCCAGGGGTTGGCGACATGGGGCAGCCTGGAGCTGGATCTCTGTCAGCTTGTGGAAGTTATTAGCTCGCTAGTGAATCCAGAGACGAGGCCAAGACCGAAAGGCTCGAGTGGTTGCACCTGTCTGAGCTGCGGTGTCTTGTTTCTTCATCAAACCACCCAGTCTGTTCAGTCCGCAGCCCATAAAAGCCGATAGACATCTTAAAAGGGGACAAGGGATGGACGTCCAGACTTTTTATAGGCTTATTGGTCTCTCTTGCGCTTCATGTTGACGTCCGGTCTGTCTGCTTTCCTTTTTGCTGTTCCTCATGTTCCACAAAGTCAGCAAAATAAAATTGGTAGCTTTATCTTGGGGCACAGAAAGATTATTAAATGTATTTTGGTCAAGGACTTTATTTGAAAAGTTTTACTGTGCAAACCCAATGAAATAATGACAAGTAACAGCCATGCAAAAGCCTTCAAACATGCCTAGCCTATGACTTCAGCCTGACTGCCACTTTCCTTTTATCATGTCCTTACACAGCGTGGATGGGTTCCTGTGGTCGACAATGTCGTATAAATGCTAGCACAATAGATGATGGTGAGAAGACTGGCATAGTATTTTCATCTTGTCTAAGTGAATGTGTAGATGAAAGCAGTGTTCAAAGCCATCAATAAATAGTTGCTTAAGCAATTCTATGCCTTTCTCTTAGAACCCATGCGTGAAATAGTCTTAAACAATTGTGATTTTGAACAAGTGTGTGTGTACATGTGTGTGTGTCGCTTGGCATCTCTGCCCTTTGTGCTTGTCCAGTGTGAGATGTGGTAGTGGGAGGGGGATGGGAAGTAAAGGGTCAAAAAAGAAAAAGAGGTCATCTCTGGTGGTCCTGCTCGCTCAGACAGACAGAAAAGCAATAAACACTTCAGCTCTGGCAGCTGTGTTTACATTAAGCATCCACAGTCGGGTTCTCCTTGGGGAATGGTGTTAAAGTCACACTTATTTATTTCCAAGCAGGAGGTCAGCTTTGCTTTCTGGCTTGTCATTACTACATCAACAAGAAATGTCTGTCCCTGGTTTCTCACAGCACTTTTTTTTTTTTTCCCGAGGTGTGTTTGATGCAGGAATTGGCTCTCGACTTGGATTTGTGATGGCAACATCAATCATAACTATTTCTATGGATAATTTTATACCACCAGCCTAAAGTTTGGACATGCCTTTTAATGCTTTTTTATTTTTATTTTTATTTCTTTCTACATTGTAAAGCAATGCTGAAGGCATCCAAAATATACAAAAATCTTGATTGAGACGTATCTGCTACTTCTGCTCTGTAAATCCTTCATAACGGCTCTAATCTGAGGTGCTGTTGTTACATTAATTGGTGATTTCTGAGGCTGGTGACTCTGAATGAGAACCAGTTGAAGGAACTGATTCCAGAACAGCGGACCTTCATATCTTAAAATAACTGACTCGTTACTTGTTGAATTGTTGTTACTTAATTACCTAATGACTTGTGTTATTTTACAGTATTGTTCTAGAATGGTCTAGCACAGCGGTTTAGGGTTTGGATCTGTCGCCTTGCACCTCCATTCGATTCCCGCCACGGGTCTGTTGGCATGGAGATTGCATGTTCTGCCTGTGCTTGGTGGGTTTCCTCCAGGTACCCCACTTTCCACCACATTCTAAAAACATACATATTAGGCTAATTGCCATTCCCAAATTGCCTGTTGTGTCCCCTCCCCCCCCCTGCGATGGACTGGCAACCTGTCCAGGTTGTACCCCACATTGTACTCCAAGTCTCCTGGGATTTATCCATTACTACCCAGTACACAGGATAAAGCAGTATAGTCAATGAATAGATGTTCTTGTAGAAAATAATCCAAATTTATCCAACTTTTGATTGGTCAGTTAAATCAATTTCTGTTCTGTGCTTGTGTAAATTCAGCGGTCTAGTTAAGCTCCAACTGTACTGGACTCTGCTGGACCAGTTCATTGAGGCTTGGGAGGATTTTGACCCCTTATAAAGTTTTTCATGCCCAATCATATGGGTGTGGTGGATGTGCTGTCTTGGCATACCTGTTGCAAGACAAAAGCAGGTGTATGCTAATCCATTTGACCCCATGCTCATTTTGGGGAACTGCTGCTTTGACCCTACATGGCGTTAAGGTTTTGGGCCTTGCTGACTGGTTTCAAAGCAGTGACCTCACACTAGGCTGGGCTAACTGACCTGATGCAGTGCTCAATGGGTGCTCGACCTCACTGTTCGGCGTTATCAGGATTCTCCGACAGAGTTCAGGATCTTCTCCTTGCCCCTGAAGGAATGAACTACTCTGCACGCGTGCTGCTGGCTGTGCTCCGTGCTCCTACGAGCCAGCTGCTCTGTACTGGCAGGCGCTGCAGGGAGAGTTTATCATGAACATGTGGCCCATCTGGAGCTGTTTAGCTTTAAGGGGGGAAAAAAAAGAAAGAAGGAAAGAAAGAAAGGAAAAAGTAAGACGGAGAAAATGAGAGCAAGAGCTAGACTGAGAACATCAGCCAGTAGCCGTGAACAAAATTTGTCACTTGAGAGTTTTTTTATTTTATTATTATTATTTTTTAAAGAAACCAGTTGCATTTTATGATTAAAGCTGGGTCTTCATGACGCGAGTTGTTTTTGGGACACGTCTTTCACATTCTGGTATCATATTAATTATTTTTAAACAGCTTATATTTATCTGAGTTGATATTAGCTGATGCCTGCTGTGAGGATTGAAGGTCTCTGGTCTGTTCTCTGACGCCTTCTTTCATGTGTGTGTTCTGGCCATGTTAATGACCACGGTACAGATGTGCAGTTTACCTCTTGTGCAGGATCCCTCAAAAGGGTGCCTGAGCCTTGTTAAGGGGAGAACAAAAAAAAAAATCATGTTAACACTTAAAAAGGAGTTTGTCAGTTCCCACAAAGAATTTAAGCCATTGCCAAGCCTCCCTCTCTGAACCTCAAATAGCTTCACCCGCTAGGGTCGATCGGAGCCTGGCCTCTCTTCACGGCATCATCCATCTCCTCGCTCCACTCATTCATCTCGCTCTCCCACCCTCCGAGGCTCACCCCTGCTCCTCTCGTCTGCCGCTGAGATTAGGAGCGACTCCTGCAGATAAGGAATGCTTTGATACCCCGGGGCAGGACTGGAAGGTTTGCGCTGTTTACTCACGGTGCCTAAGCCAAGCTTTTGTTTGCGGAAGCCCTCCCCCTTCCCCCACATCCTTACTCCTATCTCCTGCTCTTTTAGACGAGCGTTAACCTCTGCCGACGACAAACACAAACACTCTTGTGTGTTTTTCTTTATCCAGCAAGTGCAAAGATTCCGAGTGCAGATTGCATTAGCAGAGATTTCAAGGGCTCGCCAAGACCTGTTTATGACCCCTTCTGTTGACCAGAAGGGGCTTTAGTAGGGTTTGTTTGAGTTCTTGTTTAACCTGTTTAAGCAGGACCTGATAGCAACAAAGCGTTAACCTCCTGAACGTACCAGTTTTCAACAAAACCGAGGTGTGTGCACGCACATGTGTCTTTCTTCCTCGAAAAGCATGGGATTGTGCATGTGTCAGCTAGTGATGTACACTAGCGCTTGCACTGAACTAGCTTTGGGGAAAACCGTAGATCACAGCAGCTGTTGCTTATAAAGCGAGGTAACTCGAAGGTTATGAAAGCATTCCCTCCCCCTCCCTCCCAGCCGGTGTGTTTTGCGCAGAGCGAGTCCGGGCTGCGCTGCTGTAGTTTTCCGGCGGGGCCGATCTCCTTGGTTTTCACTCCCGCCGCTAGTCTCAGAGCTAATCAGCGATACGGGACGGCAACACGTGTAGAGACATCAGAGCGGCGGCGCTTTGAAGGCTGAGGTGAATGAGATTAGACCGGGATGAATAGGGACATCCTGTGGTAATCCCCACTCCCCCCCCCCCACCACCCCCCACCCTCCATCACCTCCTCCGCAGGTGCTCACCCGCCTCTGACTATTTTCCGTTTCTCTCTTTGTCAGAAAGTTTCTTGTTTTTTGCTTCTCATTCCTTCTCTTCCCCTTTCCTTGTCACTTTCTGGAATCTTGGCCAACTGTACCGAGCTCCATTAGCCCTCTAACCCCGTATCTCGGCCTCCTGATGATAAAGTGTTACTCTTTCAGCCTCAGCAGGTCAAGATAATATAATGGTAATAAAAAAAAAGAGGCATGTGTAGTCTTGCAGAGTTCCTCTGTTTCCTATTCAGTGGAGTAAAAATAAGACTGCGCGCTCCCTTGGCTCTCTTTCTCCCATCACTTGTTCATCTCTGTTGTCTTTCACGCAGCACTGTCATTCTCCCCTGCTCTCTCTATCCCAACGCTCGGCATTTCCAGGACTGATTGGCGCGTCAGGGTAAGGGGATCGGCGCCCTTCCCTCCCCCATGAGGATCCCTGCCTATTGTGGGTTTTATCAGTGTTGAATAATGCATGGCCTTGGCCTCCCATTAAACTCACGCCATTGTGAGAGCCACTATCTGCCCCATTAAGAAGCACACAGGGCAGGAAGCTCAGTGGGGTTATTGAGTTTCAGGATCTCTTGCTCAGGATGGGAGAGAGAGGAAAGCTCCAGCGGAAGAGCGCTGTCTAGAGAAGCCAGTCGTCGGCTCCTTTAGTTCCTCTCCAGGGGCCGAGACGGTGATAGAGGAGAGGAGTAGAGGATGTGGTCAAGAAGGAGGAGTGCACCCTATTCCCATTATTATTAGTAGTATTTTTTTTAAGTCGAATTTATAACCATATTACCTCCAGGCAGTGCCAGAGCTCTGTCTTCACCTCGCAGCATTCCCTGGCGGCTTTCACGTCGGTGCTGACTTACCATCTGCTGACCGAGCGCTGAGAAAACGTGCACCCGGCTGATTCGGTTGAAGTGATTCGTTCCCTGTGTATGGCACGGTTGAACAGTTTGTGATTCATGAGCCTTTTTAAACGGTGCCAGAGGGAAAAAAAAAAAAAAAAAACATGCACGATTACCTCTGTGCAGAGAGTAATGGGTAAATAAGCAGCGGTTTGACACGCCGCCCGCATTTCAGGCCCATGTGGAGTCAGCTGCGCTAATCCATCAGAATCATCCGCGCTCCCCAGGCTCTCCATTTTTCAGACTGACCAGCGGTGAAAGGTGTGATGCGTCCTTTAACAAAGCTCTGGTTTATGTTTCGCAGCTTCAGTTTGAAGTCGCTGGGTTTCTTGCTCCGTCTGCTTCTAATACTCTGTGCGTGCTCAGCCTTTGAGTCTCGGAGTTGTGGGCAGAGGTCAGAGTGGGACGTCTTGGGGATATCCCTCCTCCTCGGATGTCTTGCCTGTTTTGTTTTTTTAATAACCGTGCACCTCCTAGTCTTATCTGTGTCACCGCATCCTTTGGGTGCCCCTTCGCTTACCACAGTATGGTAATGTGATCTGTTTGCTTCATTATAAACCCCAACTATAATCATTATGCCGTCTTTAAGATTCTCCCTGGTAATGCGTAATTCTTCAGTTGTGTTATGTGATATCTAAAGTTATGTATAATGTATAGTGTTGTGATCTATATATAGTATATACACCATTCATGTATTTCCACACTGACTCCAAAATTGATTTTTAAAAAAAATTTTTTTTAATGCATTTATGATGTATTGATTTTTTTTTATTTATTATTATTATTTGAGGTGGTAACAATGTTGCAATTCCTTTATAATCCTACAGGTGGTGTGATATATACAGATGTATACATAACACTGTCTCCAGAGGCTCGTACAGTGGACGCTATGCATGACGGCTGCACCGTTTCGTGCCACTCCCTTCTTACCCTGACACGCCCATCGCTCTGGGATACGGTCAAATCTGGACTCATCAGATCACATGACCATATTTCATTTGCTCCGTTTTTTTTTTTCCCTACTAATTTGAAACCTTTTGTTAGTGAGACTCATCAGAAAAAGTTGAACCCAATTCCAGTCTCGAGTCATTTAAAATCTCCTTAATTAATGTCAGTACTTGACGCAGGCCTATAATTTGCACCTTGTGTTACCAGTATTACCAGTGTATAAGGTTACGTATAAACCTTTTTACCTGGACAATTATAGAAAAATGTGATTTATTGATTCCTGGAATTGAGCTACACTCCAAAAACGAGTGTTGAGTAAAACCTTGCTTAATTTTTTTGTCCGAGGTCGTAGCACATACACTACAGATGCGGTTAATAGAGAAAACATCAGAAAGGTCAGCCCAGTAAAACACGGCCTGACGCAATAAAGACTTCCGTAACAGCAGACCGTGACGGTTTCGACTTTAACTAGGTTTTATTTCGTTTTATATCTTCATTCGATCTTGTTCAGGGTCAAACTCGGCCCGTGCGTTGTTCCTGCATCCATAAAGCTGCATCCGTTGAACCTTTTCCCGCTCCTTAAATTAGATTTTAAACCTTTCGTGAAAAGCAGTCTTAAATGGTCTTGAGATGGATAATATTTTATTAAGGCGCTTGGCCTCTGGCCCGGGCTTGTGGGGATGATTTGTTTTGAAGTGTTTATATGTGTGTGTTGGCTTACACTCGGAGCTCAGCTCGGTTTCCCCAAAACGTCTCTGACATTGTGATGAACTGTCAGTTGGAGTGTAATCTCTCGTGAAAAATCGCTGCTGGCTTTGTCCCCAGGGAAGATTTCTCTTCTCTCTCTCTCTCTTCTCTCTCTCTTCTCTCTCTCTCTCTCTCTCTCTCTCTCTCCGCCATTTGTCCACATTCCAGTGTCTGTCAACAGCCCAGGATTCTTCACTTATCCAACCTGCACAGCTGTGACACCCCCCCCCTCCTCCTCCTCCTCCTGTCTCTCTCTCTCTCTCTCTCTCTCTCTCTCTCTCGTCGCATGAAGCAAGGCTTCCATTATCAGCTGGACGGAGCGTGTGGTTTCGGTCCTCTCTCGCAGGATTCCCGAGCATGTTTAGACTGTAATCTGTGCTGGTCAGCGCCAGGCCCGAGGCTTACGATGCCCTGCTGTGTTTGGGTGCTCCACCTCGAGTGGTGCGTGAGCGGATTGTTTTATAGTCGGGAGGGATCCGGCATCTGGCAGGCGATCGAGGAAGGGCAGTACGGCTCGTTCAGGGATGCCACTTCATAAATGAAGCCGTGCACACGCCTGGGGCTCTCTCGCGCTCTCGCTCTCTCTCTCGCCATCCTTCTCTTTCTTCCTCTCTCTCTCTATTCGTCTTTGACTCGGTTTGCTTTGCGAGATTTAAACTGAACAATAATATAACAAATCACAAAGGTTTCAACTATATATCCTTAAAAAAAAAAAAAAAAAAAAGTTTAATAGTAAATGACAGAAGTGAGTATAAAAGTGTACGTTTGCATGTGGGTGTGTATACTTTTTCACAAAGCATTCCAGCATTTTTATTTTTTATTTTTAAGTTTTTATTAATTATAAGATAAATTTTTCTTAACAGAACATCAGCAAATTAAGTTTTTAGATAACCTAGGAACGTCCGAGTATCACAAAATCCCTCGCACTGGAGACTCCTTCCAAAAAAGTACATCTCCCCCTCGCCAAGTTAATGATTTTTATGGTTTTTTTTATAAAAAATTTTATATCCCTGCTGTATATTTAGAGTTTCTCGCCGCACGCAAGTCGTTACTATAGAAGCAATATCGCGCATTAGATCAAGTACGCCATTATAAACATTAAAGCCGGGACTACTGTCAGAGCTGCTGTTAGAGATAATTAATCAACGCCTGCGGACTAATCAGAGTAAAAACCCGAGAGCGTCTGCTCCGCTATAAGGTGGCGTATTGAATAATAGAATATCTAATAAGTGCACGTATTGATCCAGACATGCACTTCCTTCATCTATATTTCCCAGTAGTTCCTCCTCCCCTTCATTTCTTTTCCATCATCTTCTCCATTAGCGGCCGGTGATCCTCTTCATCTCCGTCTGTCCCGGGTCCCTACTTTACCTCTCCCTATTTTCTGTTATTTACCGTCATTTAGTCGTACAGTCGCTCATCAAAGCCGAGCCGCGTTGCGCAGAGAGCGGCGAGATTACTGCGGCACGTTCTCCTCATTTTCCGCCAGCGCCGCGCAGGAAATGGCCTTTGCATATTTCATGCCGTTCTCTGATCTTCTAATATTCACAGGTCGATTTATTTATTTATTTATTTATTTATATATTTTTTTCTTTGTGGCTTTGTGCCTCTCGAGTGCATCATGCGACTCTCTTTACTGTAAAGGCGTAGGCCGGATCGCAGCACCAGGGCTGTTCATTAACACGCAGTCCGTCTAAACCAGGCAGAATCTTCCTCTCGGCATGTCCGCGCTTGAGAAATGCGCTTTTTTTCCATCAAGAGCGAATCGATGCGATTCGATACCGACCACGAACGCCCGCTTGTTTTGCGCCTTTCGACAAGAAAGCGCCTTATTTATTTATTTATTTATTTTTACGAATTCTCGGTTAGGTGAAAGCTTAACGCATTGCTTCGTTCACAGACGCAGCAGGAAGAAGGCGCCCGGGAGGATTGATGCATCTGGTGAAAGAACGGCGCTAGTCAGAATTGATTAGCGACGCCGTCTCGGCCGTGTCAAAGCTGTTGCGCCGGCTGAGAAAATCGCACTAACAGGCGTCTGATTGAACGCGAGATTAATTTGTACAGCAGGAGACGATGTTTGATCTTTTCTTTTTCTTTTTCCCCTCTCTCTCTTTTGCTCTCTCGTCTTCCTGCTTGTTTGGCGGGAAGCGTGCCTTCGCATCCGAGGGCGCGCGTGATCGACGGCGTAATGATGAAACGGAGCTGAAATAAATACCTGTCGTAACACACGCGGTGGCGAGATCGATCCGGCACGAATATGTATACAGTATATCGCCACGTACTGTCCTGTATATACCGGGTGTATTTTTAAATCATTTCAGCAGGGTGTGGATTACATTTAATAAGGAGGAAGGAGAAGAAGCGGTTGCAAAAATAGCCCCCACTGTCTGATCAGTTGCTTGTTAGAGTCGATCAAATTATATTGCATCGTTGGGGAGCCCTAAAAACATTTTGTTTCATTTTAGTCTCTCTTAAAAGTCAGGGCACAGATATGTTAAGATGACGCTTTAACCCTAGAACCTCTCCAGATTCACAGTCGTGTTATTACAATATGGTATCTGGTCCAGACGTGTGAGTGACTGTATTACACCGCTGTAGTATCCTGTTCGTGCCACCAATCGTCATGAGTGATGCACACGACCTGTGAACGACTTTTCATTCATTTGGTATTTCATTTAGAAAAATACGCCACATGCATCCCATTGATTTTGGGATATAATTACATCGTAAGGAATATAAAACAAATCCTTGACGTTTAGTATAGAAAAAAATCCCGATTTAGGAAATGTCGCTTTGTTACAGTATTGAAGATGGAATATGAAGTTTGGTAATATGTACGACATGACGCGTGCAATGGGCGTCGCTCAGTGGTTAAGGTCCCAGGTTCAAACCCCACGACCACTGTTGGGGCCCTTGAGCAAGGCCCTTAACTTCTCAGATGTGTAATGAGAGGAAAAAGGTACGTCGCTCTGGATAAGGGCGTCTGCCAAAATGCCGTAATGTGGATGTCGTTCCAAGACAGATGTTGTTCTGTATACAGTGTTTGGCTAAAAGCAAGATGCCAAACAAGAAAGATGAAAGGATAACAGAAACACAACTAAGTAGTTTAAAAAATAACATGAATTAGCTGAAGAACTGGAGAAACCTGGAAGGATGGTGTTAAACTCTGACGAAATCATGACTAAAGATGACTCGGTTGGTCGATCCTGAAGGACGTTCCAGCATTACTGTACACGAACAACGTGACAAACCTGTGGGATTGGGACTAAACAGCTGTGTAGCCATGGCGAGACCGCTCATCAATAAGGCTTCAGTTTGCTAGGGAGCATAAAGATGGGACTTTGGAGCGATGCAAAAAGGCCCCCATCACCTGAAAAAGGCACTGTTTCACCTGCCAAGAGCAAAACGTCCCACGTGAGAAACCAAATAATTTTTGGTTTCAGATATTCCCCATAAGTCTAGTTTTCTGTCATACGCCATGATATTTCCACTTCTTATTGCACTCATTTCATGTGATTTTTAATGCCTAAGCCTAGACTCTGGTATGATTTGCATGTAAAATGGCGACATCTAGAGAGTTCTAGAATAAGCCGGGCGTGTCTGCCCGTTCCTCGTATCCACCAGTGATTTTCCTAATCAAAAAAAAAAAAAAAAAAGATATATATAAAATAAAAGAGCAGAGGATTCAAGAGAATCAAAGCTCCTGGCTTTGAAAGTCTGCCTTGCAATTCGATGCATCCTTTGTACTTCTTATCGCTCGTCAGCTGCAGCAGACGCCATGGCGGCGTTTAACCGAGAAACTTAATTACATTTCAGGCCCGTGACACGAATCAGGATTCGGTAATTACGAGGCGGCCGGACGGCAGCTGGCAGGTGCTGCTCTGGAGCAGAGCGAGGGGGGGAGCCGAGCTCTCCTCTGTCCTGCTCTCCACCCCGACACTTTTCGGATAATAATTATACGGGGCGTCGCCGTGGCCCGGCCCGTGCCAATCCCATCCAGATTGACCGCATTAGTTGCGGCGACAGTCAGAGCAAGAGTCACGCTTTACCGTTTCTGAAAGCGAACATGGCGAGAGAAATTTATAACCCTCTGTAGCGTTATTCGAGACGCGCCGCTTAAGAGGGGATTTGTTTTCATAATGTGGCCATAAAGACAGGATGTGTATGTAATCCATGTAGTCTCTCTCTCTCTCTCTCTCTCTCTCTCTGTACTGTTCTTTCTCTTGTTTCTTTTTTGTTTTGGTAAGTTAAATTCAGTTAACGGTAACTTTAATGACTAGAAAATATTATTAATAAAAGTCATATATTGTGCCAAAATATTAGTGGAATTATGTCCGGCTCCAGTCATCCTGAGTGACGGTCAATCTCAGTAAAGGAGGCGTGGCTTTAGGTAGGTCACTCTGTGAAGGAGGTGGAGCCTCTGTGACCTCGTTGAAGGAGGTGGAGCCTCGCTTCCTTCACAGCTTTTGTGACATCATTAAAGCCATGCGTGTAAAGGAGGCGCTGCTTTAGTGATGTCACTCACTGAAGGAGGTGGAGCCTCTGTACCTGTCAGTGTCCCGTCATTTTTTTTGTTTTTTTTTTCCCCCTCACTGAAATGAAAATTTTAAACATATTTGTTCTTTGATTGTAGTAATACTCGTGTTTTCCACACTGCATGTTTTATAGCGTCAGTTGCACTTTCTTCTAAATGCGGTTATATTAAGTGTGTGTGCGCTTTGTTTTCAGACCCAGACTGCAGGCCCAGAGGAAATTCGCTCAGTCTCAGCCCAACTCTCCCAGCAGCACTCCGGTGAAGACGGCCGACCCGTCACTGCCCACGCCAGCCTCGCACATCACCGACCTCTCCAGATGCAAGCCCAAGACCGAGGACTTCCTCACTTTCCTCTGCCTCCGAGGTACTTCTTGAGGTTTAAAAAAAATTTTAATTTTACCTTACCTCAAAAAGGCGCCTGGTTTTGAGGATTCCTGGTCCTTGGTCCTTCCTTGCTTCCTGGTTTGATTGGGTGTGAGGTTTGACCCCCTCTGAGAGACGGTGCAGCGTATCGGGGGGTAATCGAAGAAAAGCCGAGTGCAATCACGAGGGAAGCAGTGGCTTCTGGGAAACAAATACAAATAGGCGCATTAGTCAAATTAGGTATTGCTATTAACCCAGTCTGGCCCTGTAAAGTGGGTTAAAAAGCAGTTGCAGAGCCTCACAGGAAACAACAAAATCCTCCCTTAAGGGATGATGCACACTATATATACACGCACACACACACACACACACACACACACACACACACACACAGACTCGTGCGGAGGCCCAGCCCATCCTTGCGTGCTCATCACACTTCATCACACGGCCATAAAAGTGACAGAGGGCCGTTTGGCAGCTCCTCTGTGTATCAAATGCATTTTCATAATGCACTTCTAAATGAGAGAGGCTGGCCCAGTGTACACACACACACACACACACACACACACACACACACACACACACGATTTCAAACAATCTGTCTGTCACCCCAGGAGGCTTGCTAGCTAACACTGAGGTGTGTGTGCGCTGTATATACGTGCATGGAGGTGTACTGTACATAAGCATGTCTCTCTCTGTCTGTTGGTCTCTGACAGTCTCTTTCAGTGTTGCTCGGTCTGTCTGTCTCTGTTTTTTTTGTCTGTCTGCCTGTCTGTCACTGTCTGTTCGTCTCTGTCCCCTATCGTCTGTCCGTCTCTGTCCCCTGTCGTCTGTCCGTCTCTGTCCCCTGTCGTCTGTCCGTCTCTGTCCCCTGTCGGCTGTCCGTCTCTGTCCCCTGTCCCCTGTCCGTCTCTGTCCCCTGTCGGCTGTCCGTCTCTGTCCCCTGTCCCCTGTCCGTCTCTGTCCCCTGTCCCCTGTCCGTCTCTGTCCCCTGTCCGTCTCTGTCCCCTGTCCGTCTCTGTCCCCTGTCCCTGTCCGTCCCTGTCCCCTGTCCGTCTCTGTCCCCTGTCCCCTGTCCCCTGTCCGTCTCTGTCTATTTTTGTCTGTTTTTATCTCACTGTTCATCTCAGTCACTGTCCATCTGTCTCTGTTTTAGCCGCACGTGTGTGTATGAGTCGGACAGTTTATTGTCGGATGGCTCGGTGCGACAGTAACACGCGGAGCTTGAGGTTTGTGATAAACAAGCTCTTCTGTAATCATTCACCGTGAACAGAACGTGTGCACCGGCGCGGGTTTACACCCTTACTGCGATCAGCTCCGACTCGAGTCCTGAAACCTGACGTGGGTTTTAATCTCCTTATAGAGAGCTTTAGTTTATGATGCAATGTACAGTAATGACACTGACACACACACACACACACACACACACACACAAATACCTACCCGAGCTTGTGTGTGTGTGCCGATCAAGTTACTGCACTTTCCAGGAGGTCATTGTTAGTGGTGTCTACTCTGCTTTATTGCTACACACACACACACACACAAAACGATAGTGGCAGTCAGTAACTGTAGGTCCCTGGCTTCTGCGTCAACTCTTATGTTAATGTGTGTTTTTCTGATGCACTACACAAATCAAAAATACATCTGTGTGTGTGTGTGTGTGTGTGTGTGTGTGTGTGTGTGTGTGTGTGTGTGTGAGCGCAAGTGGTCGCGGTATTAAAGCACCAGGAACAAAGATGGCCGATGTCAATTTAATTAGTCGTGTTGACGTGTGCTGTTCTACCTCAGGCTGTGTGTGTGTGTGTGTGTGTGTGTGTGTGGGCTGATTGAATTTGCCCAGCGAGTCCTCAGGCTCAGGGCAAACTGGGTTAATGGATTCGCAGACATTCAGGAATGTAAATTAGAGGAGATTTAATCCGTAATCCTGCCTCACTCTGCAGTAGAGACGACGGTATTAAAAGGCCGCGCCTCCTCCCTCTCGGCCCCGGCGTGACGGGAAGCGTGCGCGTGCTTCACTCTGCGCCATCTGCAGCCGGGACCTTTGACCCCGCCTGATAGGGGATCTGTTAACCTGATGATCTCGGGTGTGTAATTGGCTCTCGGCATACGGTTGTCCCGGGGATCTCTAATTATTAGGAGTCGACTTACAGAATATTCTCCGATCTGCTTGTGTAGGAGACGGATACGTTTGTGGCGTGTGTTAGCACAGTGTTGACGTGATGGTGCTGTGAACTGCAGAACACGTTGAGGAATGTACACGGGGCGTTCGAGTCAAACCGGGACCTTTGATTGTGCAGAATCAAAAAAAAGAATCCTACCGCCTGTCCGATTCACGTCTGAGACTCCGGCCCCCCCAGGAACTCCTTCAACGCCGCAAACATGTGGCAATGCCATGGAGCGAGGTCAGGACTGTACGGGGGAACAGTGCTGATGTTCTCCGGAACGGCTGGAATCACATCATCATTCACAGACGTACCGCGTCCTTTAAAAACGTCTGCACCATTCAGATGTTTCGCCTCGTCTAAGACTCTTATCACCGCACCGTAGATGTGATGACAAAAGTCTCGCTTTGACTCGGAGTCAAAGCGAGACTTTTGTCATCACATCTACGGTGCGGTGATAAGAGTCTTAGACGAGGCGAAACATCTGAATGGTGCGGTGATCTACGGTGCGGTGATAAGAGTCTTAGACGAGGCGAAACATCGCACTTTAAACGAATACGATTATGTAAAGTTAAAGTCACACACCACACGACTAAGAACAATGCGTTTCATACATGCGCAGGACATTTCTAGCTCGGAGAGTTCAGACAGAGGGCACGAGCAGATCTCAATCGACACCCTTCAGCCTTTAAAACCTCGGCTCAGCCATAATTAAGACCTCGGAATCCGTCCCTGACCGCGCCCGGAGCCGGGAGCCAATCGGAACGCCGGGGTTCCTCCGGCGCACACGCCCGATTGGCTGCCGTTTAGCTCCGTTCGCAGGCCTCGGTCGCGTAGTCTTTATCCCATAAAAAGAACAAGGCCTATAAGTAGACAGTTTTGGTTGTAATTATGTCTGCGCTTGGTTTAAAGCTGACAATCGTAATGAACGCCTTCACCCTTAATTATCATTTGCGTCAGCTCAAGCACAATATGAAAGCGTGCGTAATTGGAGCTCGGGGAAAGGCCTGGCTTTTATTTTCCACTCCGTCTTGGAGATGACTGCGCCGCAGCCGGCGCCAGAGAGAGAGGGAGAGAGAGAGCGGCGGGAACGGAGCGAGAGGCGCTCGTAAATCTGGCCGCCATGACGACGGCGATCACAGGACGCAATCGTCCTGAGCTCGGGCGCCGTGTGCCCTGGAGGCCGCGACCTCCGACCGCGCCCCGCCCCGTAATAGCAGCCGTTTCCTCAATTAGCCGAGTTTGTGTTTGTTTGAGGAATCGAGTCGTCGGTAAAAGGTGAAAAGCTGATGCAGATGTGCTCGGCTGTCGAGAGTCTGGATGATGTCTCTCTGTCTTTCTCTGTCTCGCACAAAACACACACAGCCTGGAGGAACGGCGCTCTTGAGACGCGCTATTGTGTTGACTCAGAAGCTCAAAGCCTGCTATTAAATCTATAGAGGAGGAGTCGTATATCCTTAAGCGCATTCCACACCTGCATCTCTCTCTCTCTCTCTCTCTCTCTCTCTCTCTCTCTCTCTCTCGCGCGCGCACAAGGCAGTTAAAGTATCAGATAGTCTGCGACTGAGTGTTTTATTCAGCCGGAGTGATCCACTTACAGCCTCTGTAACGGTGTCTTTGTGTGTGCAGTCGATCTTTAAGTCCTCGCTTACACAGACGTTATCATCTGTAAAGATTTTTTTTTTTTTGAAAGTTCACAGACGTGCTGCTTTCTCTCTGCCGATTGAGGTCGGAGTAACTGAGAACTTTTTCTTTCTTCCCCCCCCCCCCCCCATGGCAGTGTAAGGATGAGTGAAGTGACTCTGAGATGAGGATCAGTGTTACTCGCTGTGATGAGACCGGATGACCGGATCAGACCTAACCCTAACCCTAGTTACTTACTTTCACACAGCTCTGGTTAACTACGAGCACATCTCACCTAACAGTGTTGGAGCTGAGCGCCGAGCTTCTGATGTTTAACCACATCCATAAAGACGTCTTTACGTCCAGCGCCGCTCCTCACCAAGTCAGAGGTCTCGGGTCTGGGTCCAGTCTGACGGCGGGGAATGAAGGAGTCTGTCCAAAATCTCCCATTTACACAATGACCTGAATGACAAAAAATTCTGTTTCTGTCTGTTCTTGTCTATATTTCCATGTCTGTCTATCTGTCTGTCTCACTCTCTGTTTTGGTCTGTCTGTGTCTGTCGGTGTGTCACTATGTTTTTCTGTTCGTCTGCATCACTGTTTATCTACCTATGTTAGTCTGTCTCTCTCACTCCGCCTGTTTGTCTCTGTCTGTCTGTTTTTGTTTT
Organism: Clarias macrocephalus; assembly: GCA_011419295.1. Classification (NCBI taxonomy): domain Eukaryota; kingdom Metazoa; phylum Chordata; class Actinopteri; order Siluriformes; family Clariidae; genus Clarias; species Clarias macrocephalus. Next base: position 212 of record JAAGKR010006371.1, on the reverse strand, counting down.
TACTCTTACTTTTACTCTAATCTTACTCTGTTTTTGTTTAACTGTCCATCTCTGTCACTGTCTGTCCGTCTCTGTCTCCTATCGGCTGTCCGTCTCTGTTTCCTATCGGCTGTCCACCTCTTGACCTGAATGACAAAGCATACCGTATACATCTCTGTCCCTTTGTTTTTATGTGTCTATCTATAAATCTATCTTTCTATCTATCTCCGTCT